>PVIW01002093.1:0-241257 GCA_004026585.1 Noctilio leporinus
GATATAGACACATCAATGAGCAACACATTAAAGTCAGTTTTTGGAGTAAGCATTAGGTGGTAATTTCTGGCTTCCCGCAATGAATTTATACAAGCACGTGAATAAATTTTCCATCATTTTGCTCTCTCTCTCAAACTCTTGCCTAGAAAGGCTAAAGTGATATAAAAATTTTGAATTCCTTTTAACACTAAATACACACACACACACACACACACACACACACGAAACCAAAACCAAAGCGTTCACAAAAGCACTAAGAAAAGAAACTTACAGGATGGGCGAGTCATGACAAGTTTGGAATGTACTCTCGGTGTGAGAGGAATTTATCTTATTAACCCACAATAAACTGAATTAAAGCAAAGGCATGCTCTTTGGAAATGTTACTTCTCTTTCTCTAGAATCAAACTAAAGACCATCTATCTCTTTCACGTGGCCTTTCTTGAGGCCCTGGTACAATCCGGGGGTCCCCGAACATTCTTCTTCTCCCCTAAGTCAGAAAGCACGCGTGCCCCTTCCACTGCCATATGTGCTGCGCCCCGGGGTGCACACACACGCCAGCACCCTCCTGGGGCAGGAAAGGCTCCATGGGGAAGTGGTGTGTTCTGTAGTGTTCCGTCCAAGTTCTGGCATGGCATCGGGCCTGACTCGGGCCATGCATGAGGTGGGGGTGGGGTTTACAAGACGGCAATGACATGTCTGCCTGAAGGAACACACACACATTTGTCACCTACACCCTGGTAGGAGCTGGTATTGCCCCCTGGGACTCTGAAGATGCCTGTCAACCATGAGGTGCCTACCACGCCACCATTTACTTAGCAGCATTCCCTGGCAAAAAGCATGCAAAATCATTTACATCATGGTAAAACGGACTCAGGCCAGGAAAGAAGAATGCGGCAGTTTCTCCACCACTCAGCTGAGCATGGGAATTTTAACTGACCAAAACTCACGGCCATCTCGGTAGTGTTTCCCTCCTCCCCTGCCTGGTCCGAATCCCACCTCTGCCCCTGTCTAGCTGCATCACCCTGACGAACCACTTAACTTCTCAGTGAAAGTTTTCTCATCTGTAAAATGGGGGCAAGCCTCACAAAACTACAGCGCACGTTCCATGCATGTGTAGGTGAAATGATTAGGCCAGACCCTGAAACCTGGTAAACATGAAATAAGGGTGAGCTACCATCACCGGGGTCACAGTCCTTGTTAGAAATAGTTTCCGCCGCCACCAGCTCGTCTTATTTGAGTGGTTTAAAATGCACAGATGCCTCCAAGAAGCAAGGGTACGTTGCATTTGCTGATAGTCTGGTTCCCCACAGATGCCCAGGTTTTGAGAAACGGGGCGTTGTTGCAATTCTTTCTCACACTCACTTTACAGCTTCAAGCCCACGGCTCTGTGAGCTCTGGGTCTGCTTTGCTACTCCGTTCTCGGAAAGAACGTACTGGAAGCCCCAGGTCGGCTGGAACACTGCTGCCGCTTGCTTACCTTTCAGGAGGGTAACTTGGTATGAGTACAGAGGACGGCCATTCGGTTTCCATTTCTAAGACACAAGGTTGTCATTGTACCGCAAATGGCAACATGCTCTCTGCGATCTGAGGGCGCATTGTTTCTGCGCCTTGATTTCTGGGCGACTTCTAACTCCGTGGCGATTATGTTTCCTGTCCCCTCCAACAAACACCTCTCCGTGTCTTGTGAGCATCCGAACAAGGCAGTTGCGGTTAACTTTTCAAAAACATAGCACAGCATAAGCAAGCCTGTCAGTGCAAACCCATAAAGCTTCTTGTTACATTCTTTTTCCATTTATATATGGAAAACCACCAGGCCAAGTGTAATTTAGTTTGAACTCAGGCTGAAAACTCTGCATGTACGACTTGGGTATAAGCTTGTTTATACAGGTTAATAAACGCTTAATAAACTTCCCTGCCTTTTCGCCAAGAGTAAACAGAACCACCTTTCCCTCTTTACAGCATGATGTTATGCAGGGCCCAGGAAAGGGACTTTAAAATATGATTTGCTCTTTGGTGGGACTGCTTGCCTAGGTAAGAGAATCCCACCTTTTAAAATACAGGGGTGGGCCAAGGTAGGTTAATAATAATAGTAAGTAATACAATAATGAATAAATAAGTGATACTGCAAGATTAAATTCTGTTTTGCAAACTCACAACTGTAAACCTGTGTTTGCCCACCCCTGGGTATTCCTGTCATTTTTTAAAAGTATGTGCACGTGAGGTTTTCTGGGATTTGAGCATGGTGCTGGCCAACGGTAGCTACGACTCAGAAGATAAGGGGAACTCCAAGTGCCCCTAGGACGATGACTACAGAAGTTGGGGCCTTTCATTCCACACTCACATGTCACGGATGCTAAGGCTGAAGGCCAGAAAGGGTGACAGGACCTGCCCAGCAGATACCTGGTGCCAGAGTGATGCCGACGTGCAGGGCTACTCACTACCGTCCGGGCCACCAAGCCACAGGGACTCCTAACACCCGAGCAGGGTGGGAGCGGGGTGGGAGCTCCCGCCCTCTGGCTGGATCCACCGGCCTTATCGGCAGCAACTACAGTAAGAACCAAACCTTGGATCTCACTCCTGTCTCAGCCCCGCAACTGCAGCCGTACCCAGAACAGGGCCACGGCTTCCCCGCACGTCTGCAGCTTTTCGTCCGTGCTTCTCCCCGGCAATGAACGCGCTGCTCATCTTCCTTCCTCCGCCCACACCCCGTCCTGGGTCTGCCCCGCAGAACCTGGGGCCTTGGTGCCCGGCCTGCATCTAAATCAAAAGCCCTTGAAGCCCTTCCGCACGCGGTGGGTTCTCCCTCGGGAGGGTTCATGACGGCGCTGGGAAGCACAGCCTGCAAATCCCAAGTCAGCCTCGGGGATTCAGTTGGTTTCGTTCATGGCAGGGAAATGTTCTCACGTGTGTGGACATGTCATGCTGGCAGCACTTCGCTATTATTTTTTTTAACACCATTCATGAGGAGTCACTATTTGTATCGCGGAACTTGCGTCTCGATCTTTCTGACGTGGCTTTCACCGGCTCAGGGGGCTCCCTGTGGAAGGAAGAGTGGCTCCCTGCACAGGGTGCTGTCACTGGACTAGCCAGCAGGCTCGGGGCTCAGTCCTCGTGCAGCCGGTCAACCCCTCCATTTCCCGTTCCGAGGTGGGACAGAGAAATCAGTAACGCCTGCCAAGTTCAGTAAGACCCGTCACAACTGCTCCCGAAGCTCTCAGGTTTCGTCAACCTCCTATGATTTTAGGACGACTACTGCCAACCAACAAACCAACGTAAAGAGAAGCACGTGTTGGAAAAGCTCTAACTTGTTCGTCATTCTTATGCCCCTGAAAACTTCCAATTAAAAGCAAAACAAACAACTCATCTTGTCACATGTCGTGAGGGCACAGTATAAGAATTGTAATCAAGAGTTATTTATTAAGCATGTAACCATTTTTTTTTAATGTTAAAATGAAATCATTCATATATAACAGGTAGATGACTATATATTTAGCTATGTATGCCCTGGAATAACTTATAAGTGGGTTTATGCTCATATTTCACTCCCTAATGAGCCTTTATATGGCTCAAAAGACAAGGCTTAGGGCCTTGACTTCTTTTTCTACCTTCCAGAATGTTTTAGTGACACAATGCATTCGTTCTAAGACCAAAACCTGCCTTTCCCTCTCTGACACGCATGCTTTTACAATGGAATAACTCACACTGCTATACAGCACAACTGGACTGTTTCATGCTTACCAGAACTGGGCACACGCCTGATCCTCTGGTAAGATAAGGCACGATCAGTGCTGAGATTTCTGCTGTTGCCATTGTACCTCACGCAGGAAACGGAAGGCCCCGCTTTGGGTTTCGGACCAGGTTTGAGCCTCAGACTGGAGGAGTCGAGCTTGGATATATTCCTACCTGTTGGGGTCGCAGCTTTTGAAGCAGAGCCCTGTGAAGATAACTGGATGTTAGTCCAGATCACGCTTTTCCCATGCTAGTCCCTTGCGGTGTTAGCTACAGGAAAGACATGATTTGTTTCTACGTTGCAGTCTTTTTGAAAGTTGTATTGAATGTATTAGAGTGACATCGCTTAATAATGGGTTTCTAGCCTACAGATTTAAGACGCAGGACTACAACATCAGCTCTTCCTCGAATTTCCAACCTCCCAATCCACTCCACATGTTTCAGACTTGTGAGCCCCCACAATCATGTGGCATAAGCCAGTTCCTTAAAATCAATCTCTATTACCTATCTATCTATACATACATACACATATACATTTATCTATATATCCATACGCGCACATATATCCACATCTATCCATACACACACAAATTGCCATAGACTGTTTGTTTCTCCCCCTGACCAAAAATTGACCAATTAAGAACCTAATCCTCAATGTGATCATTTGTGGAGATAGGGCCTTTGAAAGTTGATTAAGTCTTGAGGGTGGAGTCCTCATGAATGGGATTAGTGCCCTTATAAAACCGTTGTCAGAGCCCTTGTTGTATCTCCTGCCACATGAGGTTACAGGGAGGAGACAGCCATCTATGAGGACGTGGGCTCTCACCAGACTCATCTGCTGCTGCCTTGGTCTTGAACATCCTGGGCTCCAGAACTGTGAGAAATAAATTCCAGATAAATATTTAATTCTCAGTCTTACTATGAAGAAATGCAAACTCTTCAAAATTTACTCTTAAAACTATCATCTGTCTTCTGTCCCTATCAGTGAAACTGTTCCCAAAGATGACCAAGGCCACTGCCATGCCCTTGTTGGCCTTCTCTGTGGCATCTGATGATACTGAGTCCATTTTTCTTGGGTTTCTCCAACACAGCTCTTCCTGGTTTTCCTTCTACCCATCTGTTTATTCCTTCCCTGGATCCTGTTCTTTTATACCCTTCAATGCTAGCCAACATGAGGGTCCTAAACTTGGCCCTATTCTCTTTTCTCAACAAATACTCTCCCTAGAAGACTGTGTCCACCTACATGCTGTCACGTCCATATACACATGTCCAAGGCAGCTCTCTCTCTAGAGTTTCCCATAGATCGATCTTCTACCTGTATCTGCCTACTTGGTATCCTCTAGGCACCTGTGCCTAACAATGATAATCACGTTGTGGTTTACTGATCAATATATAGCCTAAGTTTGAAATGCATGAACCAATTCATTTAATCCTCATATCCCTAAGAGGTCAATACTTTCATGATATCCCATTTTATAAAAGAAGATCATGAAGCGGTTTCTAAAAGTAAACAAGTTTTACCCATGCATCTCGAAACTTACCTCTTCCCATATTCACCACAACCTTCCCAGACACCCGACTTAAATAATAAAAGCCATTTCTAAGAGCTTCCTTCTTATTTCTTTAACCACCCTGCTTACTCCTGATGGCATTCCCTCCCTTCTCCACTCTCTGCAGGGCAGGCCTACGTCATTTTTTGGCAGGATTACTGAAACCATATCCTCGGGATCATTCTGGTCTCACCAGCCTGTAATCCATCTTTCACTCCACTGCTAAGGTAATCTCTCTAAAGCCCAAATTAGGTTCGGTGCCTTCCGTCTCTTCCAGATAAAGTCAAGTCTTCTGAACAAGGTGCACCAAGTCCTTTTGTACAAGTCGCCCTGCCATCTTCTTCATCTTACTGCTTCTGGTTCTGCACTCATGGTTCCTGTCATGCTCACGACCTGGAGGCCTCCAAATGAGGCTACCCTGTGCCTTCATCTTTGCACATGTTAACCCTCTACCCAGAATACCCTTCCAATGCACATTTGCCCTTTAAATTCTAGCCATCGACTAACACAGCATCTCCCCAAGAAGTCTTCCTTGGTAATTCCCGTCAGTCCCCTCACCCCACTCTGCCTTCTGCAGCTTAATAATAACATGCCCCTCTGGGGTCCCTTCTAATATTAACCCTGCACTAAACACTAGGATTGGCCAGCGGCTGCCAGTCTTCTCTATACCCCAAGAGTCAGCATTACATACAGCACGCAGGAACCCCAAAAGTGTTCCGGTGCTATATGCAGGAAATGCGAGCTAGGGCCTGCCTCCAAGACCACATTCCATTTGTATCCTCCCTTTACATAAAGAAAAACGGAGCCACCTAGAGACTAACTTGCCTGAGGCCACTTTGCCAGTGAACGAAGTCTTTTTTGTTTAAATGGAAAAATAAAGTTCCCTTACAACCAACTATCGGAGAGTTGCTATAGAAAACATATGACTTTTTCACTACCCAAGAACAGAATGGCTTTTGTTTATTTACCAGAACTCAACACGATCAGGCTGCAAGAGGCCTCAGACATCACCTTGGGGGTCTCAAGAGATGACGGGCCCAAAGTCACAGGGGTTGATCAGAGGCAGAACTCAGAATCCTCCTGTTCACACAAGGAGACTCCACTTCCCAGAGCTGCTTCCTCAGCAGGGGACCAGGTGTTTTTCCTACATTGATACCATTTATAGTACTTGCCAGCCAGTTCTAAAATGTGGTCCAGTACATTCTAAAGCTCATTTAAAACAAATTTTTTAGCCCTGGCTGGTGGCACAGTGGATAAGGCACCAACCTGCGACCCAAAGGTCGCTGGGTTCGATTCCCAGCCAGGCCACATAACCAGGTTGCAAACCAGGTCTCCAGCCAGGTCCGTAGCTGGAGGCAGATGAAAGGCAACCATACATGGATGTCTTTCTCCCTCTCTGTCTCTCTTCCTTCCCCTCTCTCCAAAAGTAATAAATAAAATCTTTTTTTTTAAATCATTTTTTCCATTAATATAAAGCAGATGTTCAGCTTCAAATAACTAATTCCACTTAAATATTAAATTAACCTGTTCTTTTAGCTTACTATTATATCAGAAGGGACATTAATATCCAATACAAAATATTGAACTTCGGGAATCTTTGTCCCCAACATGCAGGTTTCCAATTAACATTCGAAAATGTACTGCAATGACAGAAGAATTATGATTAATACAGTAACACCTGAAAGCAAATTTGCACACCAAGCTCTGCAAAATTATTCCTGATTCCTGGATAACCAATTGTTAATACATCTCTTCATGCCCTCCACCATTCCCCTGTAAAAATTTCACTTACCATAAATAGAGATCCGTATTCAAAGTTCTCATTCAGAATTTCCTTTTTCAGCTCTTGTTGCTCCAGAGGTGTCCCACTTTCTTTTTCACCCTTCTTTTCGGGGTTAATCCTTTGGACGCTGGAGACATATGTCCTTTCCACACAGTCTGGCCTTTCCATTTTAACCGGGAACAGGCCTTTGCACTTCTGGAACACCACCGCCACGGACCCAGGCTCGCACGCTGAATTAGAAGAACTTGCGTTGTCAACATCTTCCTGATTCGATTTCACGGCAGATGTTGTTCTGGAAACCTTGTGGGAAGCATTTTTAGAATGAGTTGCAACATGCTCAGCCTGGCTCGTAATGAGTTTATTCAATTGCTGCTTCTGTGTCTTGCTAATTGGGATCTCTGCTTTGGTGTCTGCGTTCAGGTCTGATCTTAGTTTTTTGCTCAGAATTGCCAACTGTCTTGAGGGGGACACTGACGAGGGGGACGAGGCACTGGGTAACTGAGGCCTGGGTGTGACCTTTGACAAGGCAGGCTCGTTAGACTGTAACGCTGGTCTGGACATGACTTTGGCTTTGACATTCTTGAAGTTGGGTCTTGGGTAGCTTATGATTTTGTTTTTTCTAACTTTGCTGCCTATTGAGGTATTTGTTTTGGTTGGTGGTTTTCCTAGGTTAGGTTTAGTAAGCTCTTGATGACTCTTCTCCATCTGACTGCAGTTCTCTGTCACTTCAACAGGTGAAATAAAGAAGGTGGCATTCATGGGCTTGAGGATTGGCGTGGACATGCAGATGGTGTCATTTGTGCCAATGACCATATCATTTTCATCCCAGGTCAGTTCAAATGCTGAAGTCAGCTTTTGTCCCGGTGGGCTCCTTGGCACCAACTCCATGGTGTGATTTTGGATTCCCAAATCCTTTTCGTTGGAGGCAATGTGCGTGTCCTCAGCCCCAGTGACTGTGCATTCTGGGTTCAGCCCTTGGCCTTCAGTTTTATCGAAAGCTGGCACCAGTACAGGGCATGCAGCATCTATAAGACAATCAGACACTGTTTCTCTTAGATTTTGGCCCATTTCCTCTTGCCCGTATGAGCTCTCTGAATGGGTCTCACTATGCGGTTCCTCTTTAGTTAAACAAAAGAACTCTTCTAATACAGCCCCACTGGGGACATCTATGCCATCGGAAGCTGGTGTTGGAGGGTGTATCTCATTTTCTCCAACTAGTCTTTGCTGTGACCCATCTGTGTACTCCCTGGCAGCATTGCCTGAAGAATATGGACATGCGCTTCCAGCATCTGGAACAAAAGCATCCATTTGCATCACCACCTCGGAAAAGGCTATGTACGTTGCATCTTGGCCCTCAGATGCTGTGGCTGAAGGGTGTTTAAAGATGTCCCTGTCACGACGTGTTTCTGTCACATGCACCTTATCAGAATGAAAGGATGTATGAATGGAACAGGATAAAGATGCATTTACACTTCTCACACTAGCTGGCTGCAGGCTTTCACAGGCATGTGAAGATGGACTCTGACCCTTTTCAATGGTATGGTACTTAATAAAAGTGCAGTTAGCGTTGTCCACTTTCCTATCAAATGTTTGGTTTAGCTTCAAGGCAGCTGGGTAGTCTGTACCATTCAAATCCACATCAGTGGGTTTCCAAACAAAAGGCCCAGGGGTCTCAGCACTCTGGTCCTGAGCTGGTTCTGGTGAATGACAACTGTTATACAGGTACCCGGGCTCCTCTGTACTTACAGCATGCGCAGAAGACTGGCACGTGGAATCTTTACGCATATATAATACATCCTTACTGATGAAATCACTTGAAGACTCTTGGTGATCAAGTACTTCAACACACGAACGGTTTAAGGAAATATTTTCACCAACGTCCATGGCAGAGTTGGTTGTGTCATCAACCACCATGTCGTCTGGGTTGGCAGAATTCCAAGCGTTGGTCGAACAGTTTTGCATAGGTGGTGATTCCTGGTTGGATGCGTAAATGTTTCCACTTTTATCACTGAGAAAGTAGGACTGCTGCTCATCTTCTGCCTTGTCTTCAGAACGATAATCGTTCATCCTGAATGCCAACTTTAAATGTCTGCTGTTTTATTTCTTCTCTAAATCCTTTCAAATGAGAGGGAAGGAAAGACCGTCCACCTTCTAAGTTTTTCAGCACAGTTGAAAGTTTCTTAGTGTAAGGGGTTTTGAAGCTGTTCTCTGGAAGAAATAAAAGGTTGAACTTAATGAAATGTTAGAAAAATTAACAAGTCAGCAGTTGATTCATTTCAATTGCTTTACTTTTACATTTAGAACCTATGACTACAGATATGGGTGATTCAGATATTAGCTAAAGCATCACCCCTTTTCAAAGATGGTTTTCCATGTGAAGGAATGGGGCAGAATGGAAGACAGAGCCTGCCACAATCATCTGCGACTGCCCTCACATCTTAGAGGCCTCCTCCCTACTCTCAGGGATGTTTACTTGTCATAAGAGAGAAGAAACGCAAATCTGATCATAATTGTTTTCTTCTTGTTGGCTGAAAGAGTGGCCATTCATCCTCACTGGTCTAGTCCCGATTGATACCTATTGTCCTTTTTATTTTTCAGACAGTCTCCATTGTTTGCCTGGAGGATGACTGAGTACCAGACAGAACTGGAAGGCCCAGCAATGAGCTGAAGATAATGAAGATTTCGAGCATTAGCACTTTTCTTTCTCCTGTTCTTCTTCTCGAGCTCAAACATATTCCATTTCAAAGTTGAAAAAGTAGTTATTGTACCTTTATAGTTAAAGTGACACTGTATTGGAAGTTCCTAAAAATGTTAATTACTGCATGACCCACTCTGCTCTTAAATACCCACTCAAGAGACATGAAAACAAATGTCCACAAAATCTTGCACAGAAATGTACATGATTCATAATAGAAGCATATTCATAATTGCCAAAAAGTAAAAATTAACCTAAATTTCCATTACATTATACATAGATAACTAGATGTTGTATACCCACACTGATAACAGTCTTCAGCCACAGAAAGGAATGGAGTATTGATACGTACAACATGGACCGAATGTTATGACTTAAAATATTATACTTAACGAAAGAAGCCAGTTGTGAAGACTACCTATGATGTGATAATACTCACATGAAATATCCAAAATAGACAAGTCTTTGGAGACAGAAAGTTGGTTAGTGGGTCTCAAGAGCTGAGGAGGATAGGAGGGAAGACCTCTAATTGACTGCTAACTGGGATGGTGCTTCATTGGAGGGTAATCAAAATATTCTAAACATTACGGTGATGGTTGGACAGTGGTGTAAATATACTGAAAACTACTGAATTGTACAGTTTTAAAAATCATTAAAAATAACTTGTTAATGAACAAAACAATCAATCAAAATAGAACCAGAGGCACAGAAACAAGGAATGGACTTTCAGTGTTCAGAGGGGAGGGGGAAGGGGGAGAAAGGGGCAAAGAAGGGGAACAGTTTAGTCAAGAAACTAGCATGGATGACCCATGGACATGGTCAACATGTGGGATTGGCTGTAGGAGAGGACATGGGGAGGGTGGAGCAGGGGAGAGCAAAGTGGGGGAAATGGGAAAAACGTAATACAAAAACAGTAAGTTAATTTTAAAAAATCAAAACAGCTTGTGAAAGGTTTCACATCCACGGATTTCTGCAAATTAAATTTTCATCATGCTTTCGGTCATACTGTAGTACTTAAGAAAGGCCCAACTGTTCCAGCTGGGACTGCAGGTAAGTCACACAGATATATGTTCACTTGAACTGACTTTCTAATTCTGATATTTAGTGTCAATCAGATGTCACAGTTCTGTTCTGAAGAAATGCAATATCCATGGGGCTGCGAGGGAGACATTCGGTCACCTATAAATTTGTGAATTAAGATAAGACTTGTTTTTCCATTTTGCAATCTTTTCTCTGCATTCAAACTTCAGTGATGTGAGTACCACCAGAAGCGTGGAAATGATGGAAGAACTGAGGATCCACAGCTTCACTGACAGTGTAATTGTGTTTCTGACCTGCATCCTGAAACCAGCCTTCACAGGAGGGAAAAGACAGGCTGTTATGTTTGCCCTAACAGCGGCCGTGAGTGTCCAAAAAGCACGTGCATATGCTCACACTCAAAAACCTTCAGCCCTGGCTGGTGTGGCTCAGTGGATAGGCGCTGGCCTGCAAACCCAAAGGTCGCTGGTTCAGTTCCCAGCCAGGCCACATAACCAGGTGGCAAGCCAGGTCTCCAGCCAGACGCATAGCTGGAGGCAGGTGAAAGGCAACCATACATGGATGTTTCTCTCCCTTTCTTCCTCTCTCTCTGGAAATAATGAATAAAATCTTAAAAAAAAACAAAAAAAAAAACAACCCATTCTGAATTCTAAAACAAGGGCTGGATGATTTTTATACTCATGGAAAATCTAAACTAGTACTTTCTCCTCGTTACAGCTCTTTAATAAATTACTACAATAATTTTTTTTTGGCTAGCACCTTAATAAAAGTTTCCATGAAACAAATTAATATGTTTAGTACTTGGGTATGAAATATGTTCAAGATACATGTGTAAGTTGAGGAGCAGTACATGTATTCATTTTTTATATGTGTATGAGGGGTATAACTTTAAAAAGCACTAAATATGCTACACCTTTGTGCTTTCATGATGACCAATATTCATTTACAAGGTTCTGGTATAAGCTTACATGAGCACTGCAAACAGAAACACTTAATAAAAGTCATCAAGTTATTTGTATAAACAGATTTATTAATCAATAGAGCTTTTACTACCTGACTTCCCCCTTCCAAAGTACATAAAAGATGATTAAACACACACACATAGCCCTACCCCTGATGAAAACTGAATAGAGTAAATGATTCATATGTCAAAGCATTTCAAGTAATTTTCTGACATACAATAAATGTATAATAGGATAAGTTATGTTTAGGTCATTTCTGTTTTTCTCTTTTATAAATAACACTGCACTAAGGATCTTTGCAATCTCTGACTACCTTTGATTAGTTCCTTTGGGAAAACTTCCTGGGAGTAAAAGCACTATTGAGACAAGGGAGTCAAAGAATATGATCTTTTAAGGCTCTTGACATAGTTTGCCACATTGTTAAATGACACAAAAGGCAGGATTCTTTATAATACATATATTAATATATGCATATAATAGATATACTGTAGGTCTTGAGTTTCGCTTTGAAAGCTTATGCATTTTGCTAGGGTTGCCTTGCAACTATCTTTCCATATCATTGTATATAAAAGAATTCTAATGATTGTAAAATTCCATTAGACTCTAAATATTCTAGATTTCCAGCCAGTCGTTTAGAAAGAGTAACAGAAAAAACAAAGAAATTACCAACCACTCAACTTTCATTCACATGACTGTTTAGTACACTGGGATCTATGATTTTTTTAAATTTACAAATATGAACAATTTCCAATGGTGGTGAGCAAAGCTCTCCATAAAACACCACCAAAAAAAAAAATAAAATGTATTCAGAAGAGATACTTCAGGCAAGTTTATATATAAAATAAATTTACTGAAGCTTTTTTCTACTTTTTCGGATAAGAACAAAGAGTTAGTGGTACAGAGATCTGGACACCAAAAAGATTCTGAAGTTAAGCTTATCAGTTCCAGGAGGACAATGTCCCCATTCAGTAAAGAAAACAACAGTTTCAAGACCCCATCACTTTGCAGACAAAGCCATGGACAGAAAAGAGGTGACTGGCCTGCCCTCCGAATTTTGTCAAAAACGTGAAAAGTTACACTTTTTGTCTTGTGGTCAATTTCATTCCTCTACTTTAAGAATAGTACCCAAGCGAAACCCTCAAAAGGGGAGGGAAGCTGGAGCTGGTTTAGTGGATTCCAAAAGGAAGTATAAATCAGCTTGTGAAAAAAACAGAGATTGACTCAGTGGGTCTGGGGTGCAGCCCGAGAGAGCCTGCGTTTCTACCCATCTTCCCCGTGATGCTGGGGCTCGTGGTCCAGGGGCAGCCGGAACGCAGCAGAAAACATAAGATTAGACCCCGTCCCACCAGCCACATCAAGGCGAGTGGCCAGTCGGAGCCAGGTACCTTCACACCCTGCTGTGCAACTTGCCACTCTGGCTGGACTAGCCCTTCCTTAACTTGGAACCTGACCGTGTGTTTGCACTTTCCTCCCAGATCAGTAACACTCCCTCTACAGAAAATAGTGGAAAAATTTTAGTGAGTCACCGGTGCTTCTAAATCCCACTTGAGTGCTTTCCTTCCATGGGGAAGGAGTTCAGTGAGTATAATATTCTTGCCCTCTTCTTGCAAAAGCCACGAACAGACCAGGGGTGACCAGCCTACTCAGTTCACCCAGGAGAAATAAAGTGACTGAAAGGATTTCACAAATCTGGGAAGAATCACAAGGGTAAAGACTAGGGTAAGGGGAGGGCAACATTTTCCTCAGGCTCTGTTTTCTTTCCAGGGCTGGGGGAAGCAGGGTTCTGATACTATTTTTATTGAGTTTACTGGGGTGACGTTGATTAGTAAAATTTTATAGGTTTCAAGTATACAATTCTACCATATACCATCTGTAGGCTGTATTGTGTGTTTACCACCCCAAGTCTCCTTCTATCACCATTCGTCCACCCTTTCCCTCCTGCCATCACCAAAGGGTTGTCTGCATCTATGAGGGATTTGCTTTGTTTCGCTTTGCTTAACCCCTTCACCTTTCCCACCCAGCCCCCCAAGCAGCCTCCCCCTCTGATAACCATCAGTTTGTTCCATTCTATTTGTCAGTTTACTCTGTTCATTCCATTCCACAGACAAGTCAAGTCAGATGGTATTTGCCTCAGGCTCTGTACATGGAAGACGGGATCAGTACGTCTCCCACTGGGCCCTACTGGAACCTGAAACAAGGGGGCAAATCAGTAATTCGGACCCTGGCTTTATTTAAAACTTAAAAAAAAAATTTGTTTTTTTGTTCATCATGGATTTCTTGCACTAATGATGATTTTCAAAAATAATTCACTAAGTATTATTCATCTTGATGCCTGAGGCTTTTGGAGCACCCCTTAAAATTCCCCACTTGAAGGGAGTGCCCTATCTTCTACCTCGGTCCCAGCCCTGCCCACGGGGAGCACAAGCGCCACTGCCCCCAGGAGCAGGCGGGGTCCCCACTGTGACCTGCCCTGTGCCTGCACGGCAGGGACCACCTGGGGCGGCAAGTCTCTCCAACACAGCTGTCCCTCAAACTAGCTTTCATCCGTAATTACAGAGGAAGCCGTGTAATTATAGAATCTGTCATTATAATTCATCTATGACAATCTGCCCACCTTAGTCTTTTTCTTATTTCTCAAGTGGTTCATGACCAGAGAGAGGAAGAAGGCAGGACTAATGTTCCAAAGAACGAGTGAGCCATCAAGGCCAGGCCCACGGGGAGCCGGGCATGTCCCTTCAGTTTCGGGGTTGGGGGGAGATCCAAGGATATGGGCGATGGCCATCTGCCCACCGCTGCAGGAGGGCGTCTGGATTTTACCACCAGCTCAGCCTCTGCACAGCACTCTTGAACAGGGGGTACGGTTTATTGAGCCCTCTCCAAACTGTCAATATGCGACCTAGGCAATAAACCCTGAGAAATCAACAAGGAGTAACCTTGCAGAAGCAAACCACACGTAGGGTCACTGGGTGACCCAGGATGGTGCCTTGGTTCAAGGCACAAACCAACAAGTTTTTAGGGTTGTTCTTTTTTCTCTCGCATTGGTGGCCTGCAGCCTGCAGTCCAGTTCCCTTTCTCACTTGGGAGGTCGGTGTTAAATGACACCCATGGAGGAAGAGACGTGCAAGTCCAACACCACTCATTCCCTTAACCTGAGTGGGAACCTCCAATGCACGGCAGCTTCGCCCGTGGAAGGAGCGGCTATTTTCCGCAGCAGGAGGACCGCGCAGGTACCTTCAAGGAGCAGAGGCCTGGGCTGCACACCTAAAGGACGCCATCTGGGCCTTGGCAACAGGGTGCGTTCAGCAGGCAGGCTCCTTGCTCGGGCCACCCAGCGAGCCCTTGAATGGCGCTGGGAGCTGAGCCCAGGCACCAGCGGGTGTGTGTGTGCAGAGGGGCAGGTGCTGGTGTGCGTGGCTGCAGCCTCAGGGAGTGGAGTCTATTCCAGGCCTTTTAAAGAACTGGTGATCAACATAATACTTCATGCTTTTTACATGGCCAAGCCAGAAGGCTTCTGGGCACCCTGGAGTAAACTAGGCTATTTCTAGCTTTAACTTGTTAATCACAGGTCTGGTAAGGCAATGCGAGAAGAGGCACCTCAAACCCCATGGCCCTTGGAAGGCAAGGAGGAAATGGCGGGCGGGGTTGGCCGGGGCTCCTGTGGTTTTTCCAGTCTCAAGAGTCACAACAGCCCTCCCACACATGCTTGCACTCTCTTTCTCGTGTTTCCAATTAACGTCTGATTGGATAATTAAATATTAGGGATAAATCTTCTCCAGGAGGCAGGGTTCTTGGACTTAAGTAATGGCAGAGTAGGAGGCTGGCACAGTGGCTGTAGGTCACACCCCTACACGCCAGCTGGTCAGACCGGAGAGTGTGTCCCAGGCAGGGGCCCATCCAGTGCAGAGGACAGTCTTCACAAACACCGAACACTGTCCCAGGAAATGGGTTCTAAGAATATGATCTACTTTTTCAGGATTAGGGGACTGACTTATTTTAAAAATGTGGTGGTTGGCAGGGGTGGGGTGGAGATAGTCCGTCCCATGATCATCTGCATCCTCTACACACACTGGGTGCTGAACTAAGATAGCTTCTAGAACGTGGTGGGAAAGACAGTCTTCCCCCCCTTATGCATGGTGGGGATTCGTTCCAAGACCCCCAGGGGATGTCTGAAACCACAACCAGGACCCAACCCTATATATACTAGGTGCTTTCCTATGCGGACACACCTCTGATAGAAGTTTAATTCATAAATTAGGCCCGGTGGGAGGTTACCAACACACTAATAAAATCGAAAGAACAATGCCGACAATACACTGTCATGAAAGTTAGGCAAAAACGTGGTCTCTCCCTGGTGCTGAGATGCCCACAGTGTGGAGACGTTTGGTGAAAGGATGATTCCGTCTCCGGTGGGGCAGCGCGGCACGGCTCAACCTCTCGGCAGGCCACTCACCCCGGTATAAAATGTAAAGGTTATGAATGGTTTATTTCTGGAATTTTCCATCTAATATTTTCAGACGGCGGGGAAGCACAGGTAACAAACCACAGACACCAAAACTGCAACGAAAGGGGAACTGACTCCAGTACAAGTTCATTCATAGAAAATTAGCACATTGTTCAAGTCCTTCCATGGGTTGGTTTGTTGGGAATTCATTTCCATGATTTAAAAAAAAAAATCACAGAAACAATTGCTAGCTTCCCAGACAGCCAATAGATGACATTTGAACCCATAATGGAGTATAACTTTGGCTTTGTTTCCTCTAGAATTATGCAAAATACAGCCAGCATCCCATACGGGGCCCTAAATGTCAGAAACACATCCCTTTGCCGTAGGCAGAGCCTCTACATAAATAAATCTCTTCTCTCCTCTCTAATGGGCCTAGTGCTGACAGTAATTATTCTTCACCCAGCCACTCCAAGAAAGGGGTGTCTTGCTCTTCTGTTGTCCAGATGGCGAGAGTGTCAGCACTCCTGCTCCCTGACCTACACCTGCAGCCCAGGCCTGCACACGGTGACAGGAGAATACTCCCTCCCGATTACTCCCTCCCGATTTGTAGAGTCAGCAAAAGTTTAAATAGTCCTTATCAGGAAAATGAGCATCACTGGGGAAAACAATTAGTTAATGTGAAGATCTGAGTATGAATTCAAAAGTATCCCTTGGTAGAAACCTACATGGGTAGCAACTAACAGTTCAAAGGCTTAGCAATATTGGAAATAATGGAAAGAGATTCACTTTTTATTATTAATGAGATGGCGGTTTGGAATCTTAAACTTTAAAGAGGTCAAGACATTGAGGCATAAACTCCTGCACTATCTCCTCAGGAAGGGCTCAGTTTTGCTGCTAAAATAAGCAAGCCCGACCTTCAATGACTTAACATAAATGCCCAGGGGTATCGGCAGGAAACCCTGCTCAGGTCTCTGGTCAACCAGGGACCCAGGTTGACTGAGGCTGCATCTCAACAAAAATTTCCACTGTCAGCAGCCAGCAGGAAAGGACCACAGCAAAACTACTCACACTTAGTGTCCCCACCTTACAGTGACACACATCACTTCTGCCCCTATTTTGCCAAAGTGAGCTACCATTTGCCCAAGGGTGAGAGAACTAAAAATATTTGTGCACAGCATTGAGGGAGTAAGGGAATAATTTATTTCCATTATGAATGAATTACGTCAGCATTCAGTATAGGGCGCATAATGTCAAATTAGGACCTTCACTAAACCCGGCCATGCCTGACACTATATTTTCTCTGCCCAAGTTATATCATGCCAAGCCGATGTCACATAGTGCTTCACAGCTTTGAGGAAAGAAAAAGAAAAAACAGGTGAGACATTAAGCGATGGCTTCTGTCTGTCACTAATATCTGATTGTTCTCAAAGCGTATGGTGGTTTTAATGACCAGTAAGTGAAAGCACATTCTATCAGCGAAAACAAATCACGCATCGGTGCAAGTTTAGGGACAAGATCAGAAACTTGGCAACTAGTAGATAATGAAATCTCCACAGACGACCCCACGCAGTATGTCCAGGGTGTGAATAATCACCGTCCTTAATTAGATGCTGCAGAAATGGGGACCTGTTTCCATCCCACCCACCTCAAAGGCCACAGACAAGCCCAAGTCCTCCAGAAGCTGTCCTCCTACATGATAAATGAGAGCGATCTGACCACCGTATGTCGCCATGACGTTTTAAATAGCTAGATTATAACAACTACTGGTAGCCAAAATATGACAGTCAGACGCAAAAGCCCATTCCCAGTGACTGCTATGTCCTACAGCAAGACGGCAAACGGTCCACATGGCAGCAGAAAGGCAGGGATCCAATCAGGATGTCTCCAGGAGAAACACAGGACTCATACACACTGAAAGGCTTTAACCCACGGGAAAATTGCACTGAGAGAAATTGGAGAGTGCTTTTGGAGAAGATGAGCTGTTTCTGCCATATTCAGAGAAAACAAAGTAAATGGGAAGAAATAGTTGTACAACAAAGGAAACATCGTCCTAGCACATCGCTTGAGTCACAGAGACAATGTTCACGTGCTCATATTTTTGTTTAAAATATGGAAGTAGCCCTGGCTGGTGTGGCTCAGCGGCTTATGCACTGGTCTGCAAACCAAAGGGTCGCCAGTTCGATTCCCAGTCAGGGCACATGCCTGGGTTGAGGGCCAGGTCTCTGGTTGGGGGCAGGCTGAAAGGCAACCAACCACACACTGATGTTTCTCTTCCTCTCTTTCTCCCTCCTTTCCCCTCTTTCTAAAAATAAATTTAAAAAAAAATCTTTTAATAATAAAATATGGAAATAAATAAAACAAATAGTGTAAAGAGAAAATGTGATTGCCTCTGAGAATAGACTTTGGGCTACTCTTTTATATAATCCTTTTATTCAGCTTTTTTTGTCTTCTTAAACTCTAAGGACGGGATAAGAATGAAACAATTATGTAAAAGGATTATTCTGAATCTTTCTCATCTATCCTATTTACTCCTTTCATTATGAATCATCTTAGCTCCTTTTTAAACCCTAAACAGCTTAGCTCTTCTGAGCTTTAGGAAAAACCCAGAGTGAAACTACAGACTTCATGAATAAACTGGCAAACTTGAGCAGCAAGCGGCCTTTTTCTGAACCTTAACAATAGTGAATTATTCAGTGGCTGCTCTGTACTGTGTATCCTGGTTGGCTACTGGAATCTGCTCTTTTTAAACCAGTATTCATGCTTCATCCAAGTCGACTCTACACACTTGCGGGAATACCAGACACAGAGAGATCTGATCAGGTGACACACAGGAGAAGTAGGAGAAGTTTGCCGAGGTGACAGTAACAGTCTAAGATGGGACAGGCTGAGAAGCTGAACCCTTCACGGAGTTACGAGCAAGAAGATTTGAAATAAAAGAAGCCCTCTTGGGCTCTCAGAGGGGTGCAGGCTCTCTGACTCGCAGGCTCTCCCTCAAGGGTACCTGGATGATCACGCTGTGGCTGCCTGCATTTCCCAAGGGATGGTATTTGGGGTGGGGAGGAACCCTGGGTGCAGCCGAGGGTCAGGCCGTCCTGACAGAAGGGGCGGGGTTATTCTTGGGCGTTCTAGAGGGGGCAGGCTCTGAAGCAGAAGCCTGTGATTTTTCCAAAAGTGCGCAGCTTTTGTATCATATGTTGTTTTAGTTTGTAAACTAACCCTGTGGAAATAAGATAATTAAAACAGGGGAATAGGACAGCACTCAGGTGTTAGAATTTAGCTTTAATGGGTAGGTTTAAGTGATCATAACTAAAGAGTTTAACCTTAATTGATAGGCTTAAGTTACTAATGCATATGGAAAGCTGTTATTGCAAAATGGTGAAGCTTTTGAATAAAGGCTCCTTTCCTTTAGCACCAAACCTTTTTGTCTCTGGAAGTTTGCCTCCAGAGTGGTGGTAGGCAGCAGGACCCCAGTTGCTGTTTGGTAACATACCTATGAACCATCAAGGTCAAATGTCAAATTCTGCTCTCATTTATACGTCACAGCCAAGAGGTTATCTTGAGAAACACATTCTAATTTCAGAAGCACTACAATGCGAAAATAGGTGTTTGAGAAATGATGAAATACCGCATTTATTAAAACAGAACTCAACACTTCAAAGTCACTGACTCTCAGGGTTAGAAGTGACCTTAAAAATCATCAGTGGAATCTGAACACTAATTCAACATTTAAATCCTCTTAGACTAGAATCAATCAAGCTCTGCCTAACCCAGAGAATGTACCATGGTTCTAGGAAGCTCCTACCTTCCCCTGCCTAGACTCTTCCTGTCCACAGTCATAAAGTATACTATAATATTGAGGATCCAACATCTAGCCATTGGAGACAGAAACCCTCAGATAAGGAGCAAAAAGGAAAAAAACAAAGGCCAGTGGGCTGAGGGTGGTTCCGTACGTTCAAGGACACAGCCTGTGGAATTCGTGCTTTTTGCAAGCTGGAAATCATGGCAGGTCCAGACACTGATGCCCAATACCAACTCACTGGTATCAAAAAATGTTTAAACTCTTACACCCTAACAGGCAGAATGAACTGTGTACTGGCCACATACAGAAATGCTGCTTTGCTGGCTTTATACTTCAAGTTAAGATCCAGGAAAAAATCCAGCTGTGAAAGCAACATAAGAGGATTCTGATCTGTACCTCATCTGTTCATTTCCCATGGCTGGCGAAGCTAAAGTCAACTCATCACGTGCTACTCAATCTGTACAATAAATTATGAACCTGGCAGGGGTGGTGGTGGTGGAATAAAAGAGCTAAAAAGGGTCTAGTCAAGGAACGAACTAGTATAAATGCCCCATGGTGGGGTCTGATTGTGGGAGCGCGAGGAGGTGGGCGGGGTAGGGGAGCTGCAAAGGTGGGGGATGGGACAATTGTAATAGAACAATAAAAAATGATTTAAAAAAAAAAGAGAAGAAAGGAAGGAAGAAAAGTTTAGTCCTGTCTCATGCAAAAGGTTGTCAGAGACTCAGGCTCCACCTTTCTCATTCCTCTGCTATGCATGACCTTCACCTGTGGCCCAAATACCGCGATCTGCATGTAATTTCAGAGTGTAGAGGAGGGTGGGAGACAGCACGTGTAGAAACTCCTTTCATGTAACACCACACCTACACCAACAGCCATGGCTTAATTGCATGGCCACACCTGCCCGCAAGGCATGCTGGGAAATGGAGATCAATACAGGTTACCTGTATTCAGCCTAAAATTCCATGACCATCAAGAAGGAGGGGAATGGAGGCTGGGAGACAGACAGCCATCTCTGCCACACTTACCACAGACCCAATGTCCTACCTTACTTACTACACTGTGCTTCACTAATGAGTCCAGGTTTGTACTTAGACACCCATGGGTAACTATTACATTTCAACAGTGGTTTTCTAGAAACCAGGATCCCTTAACTTAGGTCATTCTGAAGGAACCTCACTAGACTCAGGGGGAAACATCTTTAAGAGCTAGATGGCCCTTTCATAGTTTTGACATAAATGTCGCAGTTATGACAACCATAGCAGTGGGCTTGGAGACCCTAAGGAAGGAGGTGGATCACTTTGAGCCATTTTGATGTAACAGAACAATTTACTTTCTTTCCATAAAGATAGCCCATCCTCCGTTTGGTTTTGCTTATCAATGAAGACAAGTCCTTGAATGGTTCACTAAGTGTGATTCATGGCAGTTATGCTTTTGGCTCTTGGATGGAAATTTGTATCCAATGCCAACCTGAAGACTAGTAAAAATAACAAAATAAACACACGTGAAGATCCTCTTTGAAACACGCGTGTGATGGCTGCCCTGTGCTGGCACGGTGAGGTTCTGGGGCGCCCCAGCCTGGACCGGAAGCACGTGTGCGGAGATGAAGCCGCAGCAACGAGGTAAGAGCCTGGCTATTGTGGGCTCCGTCTAGAGCAGAAGGAGTGAACAGGCCACCGTGGAGAGGAGATGACGTTTGCCCAGGGAAGTCAGGGGCCACGATCAAGCAGAAATGGAAGGACAGGCAATGACGCTGGAAACAACCATGCTGGCTGTGAAGTGTGAAGGGACCGGCACTGCTGGACACAGGAAGAAGTGGCCTCAGCAGATGCAGGACAGCCGTGAAAGGCAGGCTCAAGGGTTTGGATTCTATTCCGGGAACAACGTGGATCTGCCAAAACTGCTAAGTGCAATGGAACACTTGGGTCTGGCTGCAGTGTGGAAGGTGTCCAGGTGAGGAAAGATGCAGGAGGCCAGCAAACTGCAGGTTTGGAGCCAGGCTCACCCAGCAGGGGTGTGGCAGAAAGAAGACAAAAAGCCGGAATAAATTTAAAAGGCTCCGCTGTGTCCTCCGCACCTGCTCCAAGCCAGGCAGTGGCACATGGGAGCGCGGGACACAGGACAGCAGAATTAAACTTCACTTGAAAAGACTACGTAACTTATGCTAGTATTTTCCGAAGAAAGCCACAGCAGATAGTACCCAGAAGAGAAGCATTAAGTAATCCCATGCTGGGTAAACGCAAAAAGGATTTAAGCTGTTACTCTAAATTGTATGAGTCTTACTCTATTTTCTCTTTTTAAAAATAAACTAAGGAGTAGGATGGTAATTCTGCTCACACAAAATACAAGGGAGATATTCAAAGAACGAATAAAGGATCTAGGTTAAAATAATGTGTTAAGCAAAGAGACAAATACTATTTAGTTGACCATCCAAGCAGAAGTAATTCCCTTCCTTCTAAAACAGGAACTTAGGACATTTTAAGTGAAGCTACTACTCAACAAGGAACACTACTGGAGAAATCCTGTTTATGCCATGGTAAAACAAAACAACTACCTCAACAAAGGTGTATCACTCCCCCTCCCCATTTGCCCCTAAAACCACATGAGGGTTTTATGTAAAATATGTTTAAGACCCTTCATTTCACTAACTAAAGTATTTTTTCTAGAAATAGTCAACAATTCCCACGTTTCCTAAAAGTAGAGAAGCCCCTGACTTCCCCCCCACCTGCCCCCCAACAAAATCCCAGTTACAAGACCATCAGTAGGTAAGAGAAAGTGAACTCTAACTGATACAAATCACCAGAAAAAAGTTTTAAATCATCCAAAGGAAAATAACTTTTTTTTTACACTAATGAAGATGAAATAATCAACCAAGATTCTATAGAACCTCACAGGTAGTTTTTTTACAAAATGCAAGCTTACAGTTGCATTTTAATGGGAATGGGCATCTGAAAAGTAACTTAACCTGCTAATACAGCACCATAGGTTTATCTTGGGTAATTCATGCTAAGCCATTAAAAGCCTGTGGGGACAGAAAGGCCCTGGGCCACTACTTAAGGACAGTGACACTGAAGAACAGCTCTAGCGGAACACTGCCAGAAGGCAATTGACTGACCTACTGAAATTCAAAATTTATGATTCCTGGACTCTATTCCAAAAATATACTTTTATTCCAAGATTTTTTGCTTATGAATTTCTGAAAACCTCAAAACCAAGCATATGGAAGACCCCACACATGGACAAATTCTCGAAACTGCATTCCTGAAAGCTTAGTAATTTTACTGAATAAAATGTTCTAACATGCTTCTTTTACAGATGACTACATTTCAAGATATCCTATATTCTTTAAACATATCATGAAACAGCAGCAAGAACAAAGTTGTGTTCTCCCAAATCCTCCTATCTTGTTGATAGGATAGTGGGAAAGCCAAATTGCCAGTTTAAACATGCTCAGAGCATAAATAATCATAAATATTTGACCAGTTCTATTTTTTCCACCCCTCCTTCCCACTCTGCCTCATTTATTTACTTTGTTCAAATACATACATACACATACAACACACACACACACACACTTGTGTACACTCAGAGCTATAACCAAAAAAAAAAAAAAAAAAGGTCCAAATATTTCAGATGACATCATAACCTAAAATTTATATACAGTATAAGAGATAATTTCCTACACACTTCAGCACTACTGCAGATGTAACCATAAAGTGACCATGGTTAGTTGTAACAGTACATGACATTTTTACATGTTGTTTAATGAGTTTTTGTGTTCGACAACCTAAGTGCAAACAAAGCACCACATTTAACTCTTTTCCTCTTCAAAAAGTAGGCGTGAGTGTATTCACATTGGTTCATGATAATCTTTGCATTTTCACACATTCTAGAATGCATTCTGAAGGAGTGCTCTAATATAATAACTATCAAAAATGTAAAGAGATGGCCCTGGCTGGTAGCACAGTGGTTAAGGTGCTGGCCTGCAAACCCAAAGGTCGCAGGTTCGATTCCCCAGCCAGGGCACATAACCAGGTTGCAACCAGGTCTTCAGTCAGGTCTGTGGCTGGAGGCAGGTGAAACACAACCATACATTGATGTCTCTTTCCCTCTCTGCCTCTCTCCCTTCCCCTCTTTCTAAAAATAATGAAATAAAATCTTAAAAAAAAAAATGTAAAGAGATGAAAACTATATAAGATTTTTAAAACAGCTTATGTTTAAAAGTATCACTCCTAAAACCGAATATGTTTGCTTCATTTAAAACATCCCAAATCATAGCTCTGGCTGGTGGCACAGTGGACAAGGAGCTGGCCTGCGAACCCAAAGGTCGCTGGTTCGATTCCCAGTCAAGGCACATCAGGTTGCAAGCCAGGTCTCCAGCCAGATCCATAGCTGGAGGCAGGCAAAAGGCAACCATACATTGATGTCTCTCTCCCTCTCTGCCTCTCTCCCGTCCCCTCTCTAAAAATAATAAATAAAATCTTTTTAAAAAATTAAATAAAACATCCCAAATCAAGGATATCAAGGTAACTTACATTCTTCAGGATATCAAAATCAACAGCTGTGAAAGCAAGCAAAAGAGGAATTGTTCAAGTTCTTTTTCCACAGGAAGAAAAAAATCACTTTGGGCTGCACCTAAGAGACTGTCTTTTCAGGCAGCAATGAAGAAACTACACCAGGGGGAAAGAAACTCAAACACCAGATCACAAAGTACATGCTCTCAGGGGACCACAGTCATTCCAAAGGCACCTCCGATACAGCTGAGTGCAATGACTTTTTCCCCAAATGAAAGAATTTTCCTTGGACTCTTTGCCAACAAAATGTGCCAGACTTTTCTGAGGCTTAGAGGTGGAAAACCCGAATGCAAATATTTCTTAGTTATGCTGTACGACACTTAGAGTAAAACTCAAACAAAACAAAAACAAAGAGTGCTATTAAATAAGCAACTGACTGATCTGTCCAGCCGATCTCTGAAAACAGGAGGGGCTTCGGCCTGTCAGATTGAATCAGCTCTCACTGCTACTGGGTGACCTGCTTCTGGTTAAAGAAGTCCGGAGGGCCCAGTGATTTAGACAAAAATTTTAAAAAGTGGGGGTGGGAGGGTTAAAGGAAAGATGTTGAGTATGCACCTATGCCACAATAGGAACTCTGATTTAGGGAATAGTCCTTTTTTTTTTTCTTTTAAAGATATGCTCTTTATTACTATACCTACAATTTCACTCTTCATTTCCTATACTAATACCTTCTAAAGCATTTCATAGCCCTTAAACTTAAGAAGCTCTAAGTAGTCAAGAAATTCGTAATACATTTTACGTGAGAGAGAAAGTTCTAGAAAGATAAGTATCATGCCGTTACAATGGTTCACCACTGCCCCCTCAGGTGGGAGGGGAAGGGAAAGGAGGAAGGATCTTTCACATTACAAACTTGTTTCAGACACTTCTGCTATTATTTAAATATTTATCATTACTTTTAGAAATATTAAAAATACACTTCTGCTCCGATGAAATAAGACACCTTTTTTATAGGCTGCCCTTTTTTTTTGGTCAAAACTTATTTCACAGAAGCTGAAACTAAAAGATCTGGAAATCATTTATTCAGAATCCTGGGCTAGCTAGCAGCTCTTGGCAACATGAATAACTGGTGTCATCAAAACTGTTACTTTACAAAACGGCGTAGTTCCTACATGGACGGGACTTCCAAATTCCAAAGACAGATGATCTGAATCAGCCACATACATGCCAGAAAGTGTTGTGTGCCTGCAGCCTACACGTGAAGTCCGACACTACGACAGATAAACTTCTGCAATCAAACTCGGCTGGTTCTTCTTCACAAGGATAACTTTGCTCTTCTCCTGCAAATAGGGTCCACTGATGGAAGAAGAACTGACTACCACTGTTGACTGATCCATCTTCCAGTGCACAGAGGACCTGGACGGAGGTCCCTTAGTCCAACCTGCTTGTTCTGTACATGAGAAACTGTGGTCCGGGGAGTAAAAGTTGACTTCTAGTGCTGCCACTATTATGTAACTTCAAGGGTCACCACTGACACCACACCTTATGGAAAAGAAATCCCAGGGGTACCATTTACACTAAAAATGACAGTGATGGTGCCCCGAGAATTGTGCAAAGTAGGAGCTCTGATAACTTCTAAGTTCATACAACTATTTAAAGACAGAATCAGGATTAAAAACTCGTACCTCCGGCTTCTTTGGCTCCCCACCATCCAGCCCCATAAAAATATATAGGGATAGCCCTGGCTGGTAGCACAGTGGATAAGGCGCTGGCCTGCGAACCCAAAGGTCACAGGTTCGATTCCCCAGCCAGGATACATAACCAGGTCGCAAAATAGGTCTCCAGTCAGTTCTGTGGCTGGAGGCAGGTGAAAAGCGACCATACATTGATGTCTCTCTCTCTCTCTGCCTCTCTCCCTTCCCCTCTTTCTAAAAAGAATTAAATAAAATCTTAAAAAATAAAAAGGAAACCCTGTTATATATGTATTATATATAATATATATTAACATCAATATTATATATATATATACATATACGTGTGTGTGTGCATGTGTGTGTGTGTGTGTATGTGTATATATATATATATATATATATATATGTAGAGGAAGGACGCAAAAGGTAATGGTACATTTAGGCTAAAACCCCCATCTTTATCCTCTTTAACACTATGCATTTAACTGCCTGGGGAGAAATGGCAGGCTACCACAGACTAGTCTTGCATTAAGAACGTTAAATATACCACAAGGAAGCCTAAACTAGAGACTCATCTATGCAGAAACTAGAGACATGTCCATCCAGAAGAACTTCAAAACATATGTATAAACATGCCCTACACCAATGTAACGTATGACATAGCCTGTGTCCCAAAGCTACAGGCGTTATCCTGCAGCCCTACTGGTCTCAGCCTCCCACCACAAAATAAATACAGCTGTCACGTGCCTCTGCTAAAACAAAATGATCTAGTCCCGTTTCCCATAGAAGAGGCCAGTTTCATCCCTACTGATGTGATGTCATCACACCATGGAGGCACTTTTGGCTGCAATCATCGATGCCAATTAAGATAAGGAACCAGTACATTCAGTTCCCTACCAGGTCTCAGAAGAGATTACAAAGAGAAAGTAGGCCAAAAACTAAACGCCGCACGTTCAACCCTTTCTTGTAACCCAGTTATCGCTCAGGGATTCGAGGGCATGGAGTGAAAAACATGTCAGATCATTACCCAGGGGGGCCAATAAGCAGAGTAGTTCCTCCGGTTTCTGAAAACTGCACAACCACCCATGATTTGTCACAAAAATACAGAGGGGTAAGAGGTGGGGAGAAAGAAATGGACGCAGGTCTTCGAAAAAAGTGTCACAGGAGCCACGTGAAGACTTTTACCTCTCCGGCATGGATGGCAAGACGTTTGCAATCCATGCAGAAGAAATGAGAGAGATTAACCTTCTAAAGACATGACCTACCGTGCCATCCTTCCCGCTTCCTAAGCATGGGCAACAGGCACCAAAACTATTCCCCTCCCTTTCCCCTGCTTGCTTTGAAAAGTCTACTCAGTCGAAGAAATGCTCTACCATTGGTTATTCCTTGAGACACCAGTGAAGATCCAAGAAATAGAAGGGTGTCCTGTCAAACAGAAAGACTAGGGATCAGAACCCAAGGAAAAATCATGAATATAAGCATCCCGGAAATCAACGTCTCTGAGCCACACTTTTAAAGCATTTTGCGATGCCTCCGGTCACCAAGCCCGAGGGCAGCAGTGAGGGACGAGTCTGCAAGTGGCCAGTACTGGCCGCGGACACCAGAGGCTGCCTGGAGGTGCTCAGGACCGCTGCAAGCCATTCCGGAAGGTCGTGCTCCCATCAGTGGCCTTCCTACACAAAGGCAAACTTGGGGTAAGACGCTCCCCTTTGATGCGGCCCCCAAACCCAGCAGGCCCTTCCCGGAAGAATGATCCCACATCTCCCTCAGCACCCGTCTTGGTCATCCAGCTTAGGCACAGGACACCTCCACAGATGGGTATTAATAGCTCGTGTTTCCGAGCGGCACACAATAGGCGCGTGGCTCCCGCGTGCAGAATTGTTGGTTTGTAGCCCTACGCTCTTACTCCGGCCACCACCAGCTACAACAGAATATTGTTCAACCATAAAGGGGAATGACATTCTGATACATGCTACAGGCACATGAACCTTGAAAACAAGCTAAACGAAATCCACTGGATACAAAGGGACAAATACATTACGATTCGTCTTACATGAGGTACCGAGAACAGGTCAATTGAGAGAGATGGAAAGTAGAATAGAAGTTATCAGGGGCTAGTGGGAAAGTTGAATGGGAAATCATTCTTTAATGAGTTCAAAGTCTCTGGGATAATGAGAAAATATGGCACTAGATAGCAGTGATGGCTACACAGCATGTGATTGTACCTAATGCCATTGAAATACGTATATATTCAAAAATGGTTGAAGTGGTAATTTTATGTTTTGTATATTTTATCACAATAAGAAAGAAGGCAATAACCACAAACTAAAAGTGCCAGGGCTAACAGTCTTCCTTCATTGCTACAACTTTCCCAATCCACAGAAGAGGAGAGAAATATCAATATGACACCCCAGATCTCAGCATTGGGGGCAGCTTCATGAATACTTAAGATCGCCAATGCTCGCTCCATGACAGGAAGAGGTCTGCTCACAGCAGAGTACCAGCCACACAAACAGGAATGGCAGTCAGTGAAGGAAAGCACAGGGGGTCTGATCGCTATCGTGGGAGTCCCAGGTCACTGAGCAAGTCCCATGTTTAGCTGAGACCTGAAGAATAAGTGGCAGGTAAGGCAGCAAGGAATGGAAGGGTTTTCATTGTAATATTTGATCAACAGTCAATAGCAACTCAACTGTTTAAATAGATTAAGTGTAGTTACGTGTAAGCATTTTGATATGAAGGGGAACACAGCCTCCCAAGTAAGCACCTAGAAGAATGAAGGTCTCCAATCAGCAGAATGGACAGGGGTCAAGGACCCTCAAACAAGTGTTTTGGGGGTCAGGGACCCTCAAAGAGTATTATTGTTCTTCCACCTATTCTCAATATTTCCAATGTAGTTCATGCATACATCCCCTGAAATGAAATGAAATGCCTAAGGGTAACTCAATGTACCAGAACATTGGCCAGTACCTGTTTTAACCTTTGGCTGATTTAACATGGTTTCCACAAGCTTATCAAAGGTTCTGAAGGATTACACACATGTATACGCACACACCTACCAAAAAGCAAACTAAGTGTTCCCTGTTTGGCAAACAAAACTCTTCCACCCACCAGCACAGCTCAGAGGTACTGGGTGACATTTCAGAGCAGCCAAGCCGGTCACGTACACTTTTTTGGTCGCCCAGTGCATGTCAGTCATGTTGACACTTCACTGTAGTGTATTCAGTGTGCAATAGCATTACGCCTAAAAAAGCTATGTACGTACCTTCAGTTAAAAATACTTCATTGGGAAAAAATGCTAACCACCATCAGCGCCTTCAACAAGTCATAATCCTTTTGCTGGTGGAGGGTCTTGGCTGGGTGTTGGTGGCTTTTGACTGACCAGGGTGGTGGCTACTAAAGGTTAGGGTGGTTGTGGCCAAATCTTAAAATAAGCCAACACCCAAGTTCGTCTCTACAACTGACCCTTTCGGGAATGACTTCTCTGCAGCATGTGACAGCGTGCGAGCATTTTACCCACAGAACTTCTGTCAAAATTGGGGTCTTTCCTCTCCAACGCTGCCCCTGCTTCAGCAACGAAGTTTCTGTCATCGTCTAAATCTTCTGCTGTCACTCCGGTAACCGTCACAGCGTCCTCAGTAGATTCCACCTGCAGAAGCTGGTTTCTTTGCTTGTCCAGAGACGCAGCTGCTCCCCAGCCACTCTCGTTTTACTGTGAGACTGCAGGCCCGGCTCTGCCTTCACGTCCCTCAACTCACAGGCAGATGCCTGGGCTGGCCTCTTCTCTGACCAGCCTCCTCATGGTGGGAGTAAGGCAGGGCAGGGCCCCTTAACCCCTCTCCCACACTCACATCTTGTTCTAAGTGCATTCTGCCTGACAACTCCCACAAGGATGATCTTAGCTCTGATTCTTCCAAAAATCTGAGGATTGGAATACCCAGCTGTCAACTCGACATCTTCAGCTGCCTGTCTAACAGGCACCTCAAGCTTCACTGTTTACAAGAGAACTCGGGGCCTGTAGACCCCCGCCAGCTCCCTGCTTTCTCTCAGTGAAAGACACCCCTATGCACCCAAGTGGATCATGCAAAACACCGAGGAGTCAGCTTTGACTCCTCTTGGCCACCCACTCCAAAGTGACTCCAACAGGTGCTACTTGAAAATATATCCCAAATGCAACCATTTTTCACCTTCCCTGTTACCTCAGATCCAAGCCACCAGTGAACAGACAATGAGCCTCTTGCCTCCTTGCAATGCATTCTCCAGATTGCAACTAAAACAATCCTTCTGCGTTGTAACTCAGCTCATGCAAATCCCCTCTCAAAACCTTCTACGGCTCTGGCTGGTGGCTCAGTGGATAAGGCACCAGTCTGCGAACCCAAAGGTCACTGGTTCTATTCCCCAGCCAGGGCGCATAACCAGGTTGCAAGCCAGGTCTCCGGCCAGGTCCGTGGCTGGAGGCAGGTGAAAGGCAACCATACATTGATGTTTCTCTCCCTCTCTGCCTCTATCTGGAAATAATAATAAAATCTTAAAACAAAAAACAAAAACTTCTATGGTCTCTCTTCACACTTGAAAATAGAAAATAAAGCTCCTGGAAGAAATAAATAAATAAATAAATAAAATAAAGCCCAGTGTCCTGGAGCAACTAGTAACAGAATAGCTATTGCGCTGAAGATGTCAAGAAATATCTTCAAAGGCAAGGGTATCCTCACTGCCACCCCCAAGTCCAATGATGACTGCTAGGTCAACTTCATAGCCAACTCTCAGAAGCACAGGAAGAATCACTGAATGTCCATGACCACCCAGTTCTAAACTGGAGGGTCTCAAAAAAAAAACACCCTCCCTCTTTTATCTAAGCAGACCTCCACAGTTATCCTGAAGGCTGGGATGTAAAAGGAGGCTCTTCTTGGTTTTCGACCACTCATTGTTTAAATTTCTAAACTGATCTGACTGCATCTTCAATAGAAAAAAGAAAATAAGTATTAAGTTTTGAGTATGTTATATCCAATTATAAAACAGCTACCGTTCTGAAGGATTATTCTGCATCTTTATTTCAGACTAAAGATTATTCTAGCTCATAGGACTGCAACATAAAATGTGCACCAACGTATCCAAAGAGTTATTAGTCAGTGTGTTACTTAATTCTCCCAGGAATTCTCAGTTTAAATGTATAGGTCTTTGTTTAAATGACCTGTTGTCTGCAAGTTTCCAAACAATGCTTCACTCTGTGCTCCCAGGCGGTATAGGAAACAAGGCATGTTACTGTGTCCATTCCTCGAACATACTGTTTCTAACATGAAATACAAAATATTTTCTTGCGAATTAGAAACATCTAGAAATATATCCCACTCCACCCTGCCTCATTTTTTTTTTTTTTTTTTTAAAGGAAAACCACCTCCAATGTTTACTCAGTAAAGGTGTCTAAGGCGTGTCAGTGGCTGAAACTTTGACTTCCCCCTCCACAGGCCAGAAGAAAACACTTGCTGCCCCCTCCACTTTTGACACCTGTCTTCAGACAGTCCCTCCCACTGGACCTTTTTACCAAAGTCAGAAGACAGCAGAGGCTCCCTGCCTGCCATTTAGGCCCTCGTCCTAAGCTGTGGCTATTTTTAGGCCTATAACCTCTCTCTGATTTCTAATTTGGCCCTAGATATTCATGAGGCGATCTTGCGAGAGAAATCCAGAAGCCAGACAAGCCCCAGCAGGATTAGCAACTCCCCTCTGCTACCACAGCAAGAAGCCCCTGAGCTGCAAAGCAGAATGCCCCCCAAGGAGCGCAGGGTCATGACCTTGATAGCCCACCCCCACCCACCGACCCTCCTCTGATGAGACCAACACTCCCATTCCAAAGGTGCCAGTCCATAGAGTGCCTATATTTCATCAGGTTAAAAAAAAAAAAAAAAAAAATCAAAGATGAAAGATTTCCTAATCGTATGATACTTTTAACCCACGTGCCAGAAAATTGGAAACAACTCCGTGATGAGATGTTTTTCCTGAAATATCAGGTCTGGCAGCACTCATGAAAATGTAAGATTTGTGGAATGGCCTTGGAAAAAGGTTGCTATTGATAAAAATATTCAAAAAAAAAAAAAAAATTAGCCACCTTTCAAAAAAAAAAGAAGAGCATACCCAGACAGTGTAGTAAGTTAACTATCCCCTTGTGCTATTTAAAAACATAACCATATACTATGACATCTGTAATTGGAACAGGCCTACCAGAAGCACTAAATGCATCTGATTTTAAAACTCCACACCACTGACTGCTACACCGCTATTAAAGACAGCTACAGTAACATAAATTTCAACATAAATGTGCAGTTGGCTTTTCCATCTCACTCCTAACATGAAGTAGAGGAATCTCAAGCGAGGTTTGGCTCTTTCGGCAACTGAAATTTCATGGGAGCGCACATCGAAAAAGGAGAGGGAAAACATATTTATGTATTTCATCCCGTACCTTTCCTCCAAGGGCATCGTGACCGACTAAAATGGATCACTTTTGTTCATCCCTGACTTGAATTTTGTAAAGAATTACGCATCTTTTCTGAGCCCACAAGTTTCCAGGATCAGGAACATTGGCTCTCCGGGTTCCTATTGACAGCATTCAATGAAGACCTCATGAAAACCTTCAGGATAACACCTTGGGTCCAGGATTCAAGAAGACAGGCTGCCTGACTTAGCGCCTAGGTCCAAGGAACAAGAATATCCACCCACTGGCCTGGCAGGGCAGGGTGCAGGGAGTCTCTGGCCCTGAAGGCAAGTGAGGCATTTCTACCTGCCAGGTACCCGCCTCTCCATCCATCCTGGAGGCCAGGGAGGCCAATCGTGGGCGGGAGGGCACCAAGGGAACAAAATATGGCAACATGGACCCCAGGACGCAGGAAACTCAGCCAGGTCCCCTCCCTTGCCCTCAGAGGAAGAGCAAAATCTCACTGCTCCAAAACTGCCTTCTGTTTTCTATTTCTCTGATGGGATCTCTCCCTATGGGATCTCAGAATCTGCCCTTCACAGACTCAGGGGAAAAGATGGTGTCATTTTTTTTTTTTTTTTAAAGAAAAAGACATCGGATATGCCTATCATGCTACAGAAGAATGTGGAAGTTCACAAAACTGGCTCTGTTCAGCTTTATATTTTATTTCTACAGCTAAGGGGTTCAATGCAAAGTCTGCAGCTCCATGAAAATGATCCAAGTCTGGTTCCTCATTGTACGATGACCTGAGACAGCAGGATGGCACTCCTCTAACCACGGGAGGAGGGAAAGGCCCTGGATAGGGGGTTTGAATGGGGCACGTTGGAAGCCTGGAGCTAGGTAGCATGTTTAGCAACAGGCCCTGTCACTCGCTGGGGACCTGCACACAGTCAGGGGTACAGAACCTACACATAAACCACGCGGTCAGGCCGGGACACATCGCCCGCTTCTCTGGGTCACTTCAGAACTTACCCCCCTCACAGCAACCCCCACTTTTCCACACCTATTCCAGAAAGAAAATTCAAACTAGATTTTTAGTTAAAAAGCACGCGTTCCTAATAAAGTGGACAGGTACTGTAGCGGGAGACTAGCTGCGGTTTTTGAGCGTCAGGACTTGTGAGCAGAAAAGCTGTGTCCACAGTATTCAGGGCATCAGGGACTGAGGAGTGGGGTCTGTCTGGCAGACACTCTGCCAAGTCCTGCTTGTCCAGCCACGGTCAGCGGAGTGCGCGAGGCCAGGAGGGGACCGCAGGCAGCTACCCCTCCCGCAGATAAAGATAACAAAGTTAGCACACAGCCCTCCCAAGTCTGCAGAGTGTTCTCACAGTCTTCCTCCCAGCTGACAGCCCCGGGACAGGCAGGTCCCGTGACCACCCCCTTCCTTCGCTGCCTCCTCTCCTTTTAGAGATGCCACACTGGATCTTATCAGAACTTCAGCACTTTGTCCAGGAAACAGAGTTAATAAAGAGCAACAGGCATTAAGCCCAGTTCAAATGTGTAGTCTTGATGTTCCTGCTTCCTTCGGCAATAAGGTCAACTCCATTTTGGGGGCATGCGGGACATGAGCTATTCAGGCGGGACTCCCACATTTACTCAGTAACCTGCTTACCTACGCCTGGGGCCAGTCAAAAGTCATCTTGGCCACATTTTCCTCATCTGTGAAAACCAAAGACACCATAACAAGGCATCTCCTCAGGGTTGTTTTAAGAGTTAACCGAAATTTTTGGAACCTTCCAAACTCACACGCAGTCATTAGCTGCTACTGTTATAATAGCTGTAGTCTTATAAAACAAGCTTTATTATTACCCTCGTTTTATTTATGACCAAAGCTTAGCAACACCTTCATAAGGTCAAGGGAATTTTATGGTGTAATGTAGGGATAAGATTGATTGATAGATGATAGACAGACAGGCTGGCTGTGTCGGTTACAGCCGACAAATATTTATTTGTCAAACCTCTTGAAATTACACACTTATGCTAGATGCATCTCATGGCACTTAATTCTCTCATCCTTTTCCATAGAGTGTACGTTCAGTAAAGAGTAGAATATATTCCAAAGCACATCCACTAATTCAACTAGAATTTCCAGGTGTTTTTCTTCTCTCTTGTCCTGTCATCCGCTTTCCAACTAATTCCTCTGCACCCAATTTAAAACCGGGAATGCCGACCACATCTACTACCTACCATTTTTGGTCCGAGTTCATGGACACTGAGCATGCCCTACTTGTGCAGGACTTGATGTTTTACCGTTACCTCCTGAATGTGTTCATCTACACCACCCTCCAGGAGTTGGTTTCTGCCCATGACACTACGGACGACACAGCCACAGACCCCACATACCAGGTGCCTACGGTCCTAAACCGATACACCTCAAAATCAAAAATGCTCTCTAAGTCAGCCTTCCGCCAACATCGCGTACATTTTTGAGCAACTAAACATAGAACACCATTCTATGCCCTCCTGATAGAGAGATGAACAAAAGTTCTTGCTCCCGTGGATGTCACACCATGTTGCAGATAATTTTCAGGATTTCATCAAAAAGGAAGCTTTTTCCTGAAGAGCAGCAAAAAGTACGAGAGTCAAAACAATAAGACTAAGTTCCAGGATGGTACTGAGCCAAGCCAGGAAGCATTGTCCCCAGAAACGTAAAGAACTGAAGCCAAACCATCACCTAACACTCAGCACCAACAGGGCCACCATCAAGGATTGCATGGTTGGGCTAAAACAAACAAACAAATGAACAAACAAAAACATGTGATGTAAACTTTATATTCTGTTTGTTTCTAAATTATAAACAGCTAGTTCAAGAAAAGGCCCAAATGGCAGCACAGGTTGTTTTGGGGGAAAGGGATCAGACTGGGTGTGCAGGGCAGAGTTTAAAGCTGAACAGAAATCTTTTCCTGAAAGTGTTAAATGAGTATGAACAAACAGTTCCTTGTTTAGAACCTTTCAGAGGAGTTGCCATATCTTTTCAAAGTCCACTTGGCTAAAAGGAAATAATTTTCCATTTGAATCATATCCAGGCCAAATGAAAAACGTGTGTGTGTGTGTGTGTGTGTGTGTGTGTGTGTGTGTGTGTATAGCTACCCAAGTTGCCAGGCTCCTCACACTACCTCCCAGCCTTCACTAAACACCAACTTTCTGTACCCTTTCCTTGAAAATGATTACCTATGTTAGTCTTTCCACTGGCAAATAAAAGTTCCTTAACAGAGGTCAATGTGTGTTCACATCCAATTTGCAGGAGCAGCTCCAAAGATGAGCCAACCTTCATAAAGGGCCTTTTTAAGTTCTAACCCTGCGCATTCCTCAGAAGTCATTCCGATACTAGACAACTGTTGACCTGCAGGCTACAAACCGTGATGACTATGCAGGGTAAAGCTATAGATTCATAGCGTGTTCTCTTCCCCATTCCGACGGACACCAGGCCCTGTCTACTAGTTAAATTTCTACCTGGGATTAGCTCCACTCACTCAAGGATTACCTGCCTCCATGCAGCTTACATTAAGGAAACAGAATGCAAAATTTCTATTAAAAAAAAAGTCTTTCATAAAAGTAAATGTTAGTCCCTATTCAACATACAGGATCTTGGGATTGCCACCTGTAGAATGGGTACATTTTACAATGTACTTTGGTACAATCAAAAGATTCAAATGATTGTTCTGATAAAATTTTGGTTCTTCTTGGAAAAGGTCTGAAAACTATAAAATCACATAGAAATGTGACATATTGTAATGTTCTGTAGCTGTCAATTTTCAGCTTATGCTAGCAATTTAATGGCTTACAAGATTTAACATTTTGTTTTATGTTCTGTGGTTAGACAATGGACAAACGACAAGTCATACATCTAAGCTATGTCATCTGAAATGTCACATACCCAAATTAGTGCAAACTTTTGATCCCATTTCAGCACCAATGTGAAGAGCATTCTAGCAACAGCAGTTTATTACTTCTTATGGAATTAAAACCACTCCCAACCATCACACTGGGAGTGGGGAATGGACCAAGAGAGAAGGAAAGACCTGGGCCCTGTCCTAGGTTTCATAACTTCTCGTCATACAAAACATCTACCCAATAATTCCAGTCCTCAGCTTCCTCATGTGTCAAACAAGGCTTGCCGCTCCGCCCTCCACTCCTCACAGAGTTGATGGGATAATTGAAGGAAAATGTCCTTAATGTCATATTGACAGGGTACTTTCCAAAAACATATGAAGTTATTATTTCAGTTTGATTGAAAAATGAAAATTCAGAATTATCTCGGTATGTAAATCTATGCAATAGTGACATTTTACAACCGAAACTCTGAAATGAAAATGGTGTTGGACTAAGCTGTGGGTTAAAAATTAGAACAAGAGATGGCAGTACTTTAAAATCCACAAGGGCTTTATTGGTTCAAAGTGATGACTCAACTCCAAGTGCTTTTAGAATGTGCTGATAGCAGACCAGCAACATAATTTACAGACTTCAGCAAAGATGAAAGTTTCTGCTTTGATTTAAAAAAAGAAAACGCAGCTCAAATACAACGAAAATATCAGCAACTCACTCGACTCAAACCAGCAAGAAAACCAAGAGGTTACAAAGGTAGAATCTAAGAATAAATAATCACAACTCTTACTGGTGCACACCGACTCCTTTTAAGGAAGGGAGAAGTTACTAAATTCCAGGCTCCTTTGCAGGACCAAGGAACACCCCCACCAAAGGTGAGTGGGGAATGTAAATGAGACTTCCTAGCCGGGAATCATCAGAAGAGGGTTAAGACAAGAAACAAAGGAAGACTATTAGCATTTACTCAAAGGCTATTAGCATTTACTATCTTCTACCTGCCGGACACTGGCAGAATAACCCGAGGAAACAGGTATTATCCCTGGTCCCACTGAGGCCAACGGTGCAAAGGCCATGATGTCACTTACCCAAAATCACACAGTCACAGAAGATCTCAGACAGGAGCCCAACTCGGTCTAACTTAGAAGTCTGTGCACACTTCATTGCATTTCTGTACCAAGTGTTCCAGATATCAGCGACATTTTTTCCAGTTGTATAACCAAGTACATCGCCAAGGTTTCATAATGGCCTTCAGGGTGAACAAAATCTCACAAGGTGCTGACATGCCTCTATTTGTTTTAGTATTCCAATTTTAATTAAAAAAAAAAAAAAGACAGGAGGAAGGAAAGGAAAAAAGCAATACCATGCCCTGTGTGTTTCTATTTATACAAGATAAGTAAAAAATAATTTACATTTGACCATGTGCCTATAAGGTGATAAATTTAAAATATTTAGCATAACAAGAGGTAACCAACATTTTCTACTATAATAGGCATAGCTGCAATATAAAATCATTTGAGGTTTTTTATAAAAAGAGAATGCAACAGTGGATAAAGCACCGACCTGCAAACCCAAAGGTCACTGGTTCAATTACCCACCAGGTTGCAAGCCAGGTCTCCAGCCAGGTCCACAGCTGGAGGAAGGTGAAAAGCGACCATACACTGATATCTCTCTCCCTCTCGGCCTCTCTCCCTTCCTCTCTCTCTGGAAATAATGAATAAAATCTTTGAAGAAAAAAAAAAAGAGAGAATGCAGGATTTCTCCTATCTCCATTCCTTTTCATTGACTAGGCTCACTCTTCTTACCTCAGAATAAAAGTGAATTAGTAAATCCCTCAGTATAGTTGCCATAAATGTCTCCATAAAGCAACATCAAACTTTTTAAGCATTAAACAAACAAGAAAATCCATTCTTAAGAGCATTCAATCAAATTCAATAACCAGCAATTCTAGTGAACCATCAACAAGTTTTCCAGAAATGCAAAACTACCATGACACACAAATCCTATTAGTGTAACAAGAGAAAGAACAAGCCCAGACTGAAAATTCCTCTGAATTCCTCTTTAAAATGTAAACACGTATTTCTCTAAACAAGAAACAGCCCAAGCGTCCATTCACAAGCAATTGTCAAGTTGTGACTGCCTTCCTGAATGGAGACGGTCCTGCGTTCTCCCAGGTGGAATTAATTATGCAGAAGTATTTGCATGCGGGCAGGGTACTTTGGAACTTGATGGAAAACAGAACTGTCACTCAGGAGGAACAGACACCTTACACCTTCCAGCTCTATGTTGTTGGCCTAGCAACTAATGTCACCATCTGCCCAGCTGAGCTGTCCTCCTCTCTAACTGTGGGATCACAGTGGAAGAAGAGAGGCAGGGTACCAGGACAGGACAAGAAGGACAATGTCAAGGAAAGCAAGAAGGACACTAATACCACTAGCTTGAAAGACCTGCAAGTAGCTGTGACTAAACGAATGAAGAATTCCAAACGCCATGCTATCAGAGTTCTCCCGATAATTTTATCCCAGGCTACATCTGGTACAAATAATTCTCAAAGTACAGATGTATCCAGCATTGTAAGGTGGGGATTCTATTCTCAAGAAACATACAAGATGTAGTACAAAGATATTGGAAAAGGTCACTAAAAGGATTATCCAGAGAAAGTACATGTAACCCTCATATAACACAGCTGTTAGGTTCCTAAAAAATGCTGTGTCGTGAGAATCTGTTACACAAAACAAAAACTAGTACAAAAAAGGGAGTTACGGTTCCAAAAAAATTTTAAACATACTATTAAATTTTATAATTAAGAGAAATATCTTTATTAAAGCAATTTTCATCAAAAGTATAATGTATTAATATATTGAATAATGTTTTCTTCATCATTGCTGCTAAGCACCATTAATGAAAAAGTTCAAATGAGATTACCTTTTGCTCTTAAAAGCTCTTATTATATTCCATGTTTTGGGGGATTTCCCTAATTTTGAATGAGATATATTTTGCTCTTAAAAGCTCTAATTACACTGTGTTGTTTGGGGATTTCTCTCTCAAACCATATTAGAGTGAAACTATGTTCCAAGATGCCATGTTGTAGGAGGGTTTTCCCAATTCTCACACCGTGTTAGAGTGAAACCATGTTATAGAGGTGCCATGTTACATGGGGGTTACCTGTAATCAAGCCACAGACTGCAGTACCAGTATCTCATCTCAACTCTTGGTGAGATGGAGGAGAGAAAAGTGCTTCAAGATCATGAATCTTTACATAACCAAAACTGTCAAAACCACCTTAGGTTTGCAAAAATGTGGTCGAGGTAGCAGGCAGAGTCTCCAGGGTATGGCACAATGTTAACAACCTGGGAACTAGCTCTAGCAAACTGAACACTTGCTGAAATTTCCAAAACTGCACTCCTCACAATGGTTGAGGCTTTTCTGATAGAATCCCCCTGAGAACAGGGCCTAATGTTTTTCAATATCCCAGCCTGTGTACTTCCCTCAGTGTTGGGCCCACAGAAAATGCTCAGTCCGTGGTCTGAGGCTCCTGACAACTGCGATTCTAACAGCCAAGGATTTTCACTCGTGCCTTTTATTTACCATTTAAGATGAAAACAATCCCAACCATACCCTATACCTACTTGGCTACATAAAGGGTCTAGATTGAGGATCTAATAAAACAAGTGCCTTTTTCTTGGTAGAAAAATCGACCCTTTTTAACCGGTTCCTGTTTCTCCCATCTTTCTTATTCTCTCACGAGCAAGCAGGACTTCCACAATCCTCTCTGGTTTCATAGTCTATTGGGTTATTTTAGCACAAGTGCACAAGTACGGTTCAATTCTATAATGTGCCTAGATGACATGACTACGGGGCAGCGGTTTGATGTATAATAAAATACGGACTCTTTATGGTACAAGGTGACTTAACCAGTAGTTATTCTGGTAAGTACAACTCAATCAACTTGACACGGAGGTTGGGGGAAGGGGTGCATCCACCTTGAAGGTCATCTTTTAGACTGCTAATATCCATACTGGCTTCTGTTTTGGTTCCAGAAGCTAACCAAGTGACCCACGTTTTAAAACAGCATGCAGTTTTAACTCAATATCATTGTTAACAGTCATCAAAACAATCTACGAGATAAACATGAGAGAACTTCTCATGTGTCACCGAACACTGCTAGGCCCAGAACAGCTTATCTGAAACAAGGTGAAGAAATATTGACTTCTCCTTCAGAACTCGTACGTAAGTACATAATGCTGGAGTTAAATATTACCAGCTTTCCAATCCAGAAGAAGTATAGAAGCAAAGCTAACCCAAGAGCCAAGGCTCCATGAACACTGCCACAAACATTATCTGAGCTCTACGTTTACTTACACAAGAATGTATTTTTATACCTCTCCTTCCTGCTTTCTGATATGTGTGACTCTCCCCCAGAGGGAATTCTTTTCCTCAATGACAATGTAGAACACAAAATGTCCTAAAAGATTTTAGTTAATTGTAGAGGATCTGGGTAATGATGGTTGATAGGCCCTCAAACCTTAGTGAGCGCTAATTTACCTTTCTTCACATTAAGTTTCAATATAAGCAGACAAGGTGCACATATTTAAAAGCCCTTAAAAGAATAAGGTAAGTTGATGATGGGGCACCATCTTGAGCAGACTCCCAGGTCGTCCACCTCACCTTCCCCGTTTGCCTCTTTCTTCTGCCTCCTTCCTGCTGGGGCGGCACAGTGACTGCTCAGTCCAGCTCTCCCTGAAACATGAAATCCATGCAACTTCAGGCAAAATCACACGAACTGGAAGTCACTTCCTTGTGACCCCTTTACCCTTCCCATCTGGTTTGAGTAACGTGTAACTTGCACTTGCTGGTCCTCTTCTTACACTGCAATTCAACCCTCCTAAAAAGTCCCCCTGCCTCAAGTGAAACTGGAGGCCAAGGAAAATCTACTAGCTTTAAAGAACAAAAGTAAAATTTTGGAGTCAGAGATTGATATGTAAATACATCCACTAAAGTGTTTCAAGCTGTTTACATAAGTAAAACACCTCTAGGTGGAACTTTGTTTACACTCTAAGTTTGTTAAACAAACTATTTCTTACTTGAGTGTACAGAAGTTAGCCATCAGCGCAATCACAGATAGAAAATGAGGATACAGTGTATGGCAGAGAAGTTTTATTGTCTTTATCTACATAGTAAGGATTAGCCCTCAAACTGGTCGACCTCCAAATGGAAAACTTTTTTATCTTGAGCCAAGTGAACAAGAAAATGTCATGCATTAATATCATGGATAACTGCCCACATAAAAGTAGTAACTGCTGATTTCAAAGACGATTGAGGTCATTTCTTAAAAAATAACTATCATCAGGGCAATGTTTTATAAGGCTCGGTTTAGAAATAAATTTTTAGAATAGCTGACAGTCAAACTCAGTTCCTGGTTAGACCAGGCTGCCCTAAGCCAAAGGGGAAAAAAAAAACAAAACAAAACAATCAAAGCAGGATTTTATGAACCAAATTTCAGGCTGGCTCAAGTCCAATAGTATCATCTTTTATTTTAAGAAACACATACACACACACACACACACAAATAAACATGATGGGGTCACTCATCCTTAGGCAGTCACCCCTCTGAAGGCCTCAGCCACCACTGCCACACACCTGCCATCTAAGTAGTGGCGGTCACCTGCCCTCCCTCAAGAGTGTCTGGGCCTAATTCTGTCTCCCCAAACACACGTATGACACTGGCCTCATCCTTCCACCATACTTGGCCTCCTGGCTAATGATTAGGCTCTAAGAGATGGACAGTGAGAGAAGGGCCACCGGTTCTGAGGGACAGCCCTCTCCGATGAGGCCTTCACTAGTCCGCAGGGTCTGCGTCAGCTTTCGCAGTACGGAAAGGTAGCTCAAGACCGGGAACTCAAGAAGGCTTCCCCCTCCCCTCAAATAAATCGTTTAATCTATGAGTACTGTTAGCAATCAATCTGGGATATTGTATAAACTACATACACATCCCACTAGGCATCAGGAGTGTGACAATTTTTATTTTTGAGAAAGTCAACAAAGTTGACTACATGAAAGTGTAGAACTTTCATAAGCCAAAACTACCACAAATAAGTGCTAAGTGTCTTTATAAAGCAAAGACAAAGACAAAAATGGGGAAATATCTGCAACCTGAAAGGGAGAAATTTATTATCAATCCATAAAAGGCTATCATAAATTGATAGGAAAATACTAACATCAGCAGAAAATTTTGGTATTACTTCAACTACAAGTGAGGAAAAATGGAACATAACTAGATTTTCTTTTGGTCCTCAACTTTACCTGTAATCCAAAAAATGGTCATTTAAATATTGAGATAGTACTGGTCACCTACAAAGCTAGCAAGAATTAGTTTCCTTTTTAAGGATGCTTCCCGTATTAACAAGACTATAGTAACACAGGTACTCTCGTAGGGAGCTGATAGGAGCACACTTTGGTATAACATGTTCTGGAAAGCAAAGGATCAATCCATATCAAGAGATCTTTGAAGCATCAACTATATTTAGAAAACCGAGGACCTATGCTCTAAAGTGTTAGAAATAATATTTGTTGCATCTGTATATATTTAATAATAATAATGTAACAGGAAATAAGTTAAAAGCTCAGCTATAAGAAAACGGTTAAATTGTTACATCTAGATAATAGCTGTAGCCATTAAAATAAGATTTTTGAAGAACTACAATAACCTGGGAACTTTTTCATGATGTGTTAGGCAATCATAAAAATAAAAAAAGTCAGCATGCAACAGTATATTTTGTATAAGCTACATTATTGTGAAAAATAAATATTTTAATATATTAACAAATACTAGGAAAATATGGTGATTATCTCTAGATAATAGAATTATTTAACTCTTACATTTCTTGTGAACCTACCAATTTTTATACAGCAATCATGCACTACTTTTGAAATCATAACAAACAAGACCAACAGAACAGAGCTAGTAAGTGACATGCTTTTTAAATGCTTAAATCTAATAAACTATAGTTTCGTTTCCAAGAAATAACCAGAGAAATCTAGCTATAATGTCACAGTTCTATGATATACTCCAAAATTGTAACCTTCAATCACCGATATATAATTAAAAGGTGCAGACCTTTACAAGCACTATCTGCTCCACACAAGAGCGATTTTTAAAAGAATGGGTAAAAAAGTTGGTGCCAGTTAAAAAAAAAATAACCGTACATTATTTGAAATTAAATTCCACTCCTCGGCAAGTAGTTTCTAACCATTTCTTCGTATAACTTTCCTTAGGGAATATTGTACTTTAAAAAATCATGAAAGTTACATGGCACATTGTAAAGCACCATAAAAATAGGTCACCCTTGTTTCCATTTAAATTGTCCATCATTTCCTGCCCTGATTATCCTTGAAAAAGTCTGTCTGCAGAAATTGTACTGTCATGTACGCAATTCTTTTCAGCGTTAACCAAACACTGTTATGTGGTTGTATCTACACTCCTTAGGGAAGTCCTAGGTTCCCAAGGAGCGGAGACTCTAACCCACCCCCCTTCCCCACCTGCCCCCGCCCCACCAGAAGTGGAGGCGGTAAGGAGGGGACTAATACCTCCCACCCTCCAGCTCAGGCCCAAGGGTTTGGTAAGGAGATGACTGAATTCTCTCCACCTGGCCAAACAGGGACGCTTTCATCCAACCGCCCCCCACCCTGCCCCGCCGCCCCGTTTTGCCTAAGACTTTTTGATTGTATTCAAACACAGCAAAACACACTGGATTTCCTTTATCAGTACACGGACTACCTAAACACCATTCATAAAGCCTGTGAAACTACATGCAGGCTAAACGAAGGATTAATCCCTCCATTTCTACTCCAAAATAAATGAATCCGAGTCAAAAAAAAAAAAAAAATCAAATAACAGAAAACAACGAGCCTTGAAAAGAAAAACCAAAGGATTCGCTGAAGGCTGGGAAACACGTAAGTCCACTCATTGGGATCGAGTCGTCCGACCAGGTGCCCTTCGGGGGGACTTTTCCCGCGGCCAGGGCAGCGCGCGGGGACCGCAGGAAGTGGTAAGCATCGGGCCGGAGGCCCTGGGGAACGACAGCAACCCCACTAATGCCACTTTCTGCCCCGATTACTCCCCGGCTACTTTTGCTGAGATGGGCCCACGCCCAGCGCCCGGAGGGTGGGCTGGGACCGCCGGACGCTGGTGAGCCGGGGGCCGGGGGGACGTGCCCATCTGTCCGCGGAACCGAGACTCCGTACAGTAAACCCCTCCGGTCACTCTCAAGGTGACAGCTACGACGCCTGCATCCGCCTCCCCCGCACGAGCTGCGCTGTGCCCACGTGAGACCTGCGCCGCCGGGCTGTCCCCGCGTCTCCCCCAACCCCGGCACCGCTGCCCCGGCACCCCGCCCCTCCCCCAAGGCGAGCCCCGCCACCCGGGACCCGCGCCTTCCCCGCGTCCTCTCCCACCGTCGCCTGCGATCCCACCGCGGCGGGCGGGGCGGCAGGAATCGACTCCACGCGCACTTACCCCGGCGCCCCGGATCCGACCCCGACCCCCGCGGGCGCGCGACGCCGGAGGAAGGAGACCTGCATTCCGGACCCCAGAGCGCCTGGACGCTCGGCGGGGCCTGCGGGGCACTGGCGCGCGCGGGGCAGCGTCCGCACCTGGGACGCACGGGTCCCCACCCCCCCCTCGCGCGCCGGAGCGGGTGGCGGCCTCGCCGGGGATCCCGGAGTCCTGGGCGCCCCGGCCTCCCCGCCCCGCGCCTCTGGGGCCGCCGCGGGGCGGAGCGAGGGCGGGGAGTCGGGAAACTTGTAAATAGAAAAGCTCCGCCGCCTCTGCCCCTGGCCGCCGCCGCCCCTCCGCTCGGCCCTGGCAGCCCGCGCCCTGCGCCGCGGGCCAAGGCCAGGCGGCGCCCCCGCGGGCTGCGCCCCGACAAACCGGCGGACGCGCGAGGCGGTACCTGGGCACCGGCTCCCCGGCTGTCGCCGCTCCCGCTCGCCCGGGGACTCGCTCCGCCCGCGCTCCCGGATCCGTCCCGAGGCCCCGCGCGCTCTCGGGCTAAGTGCCCGCACGCTGGGTGCCCGGGCTTCCGCCCTGGACCGCGCTCCACCTGCCGCCACGTGCGACAGCGCCCGGGCGGCTGTCTGCGCACCTGGCTGCACCTCAGCGCCGGACCACGCCGGTCTCCGCGGGCGACCGGGACTCCGCGCCTGGATCTGCCGGCCGCGTCCCGCCTCGAACCCCTATTGTCGCGGGCCAGCGCTCCGACGTCGCGCCAGCGGCGGGGCGCCGCGGGCAGGACGCACCCTGCGGGGAGGAGGCCTCGGGTGGGTTGCAGAATTACCTGGGCAGAAGTTTGTAAGGAACCAACGCGCGCTGTTTCTTCGGTGTCCGATTCCTGGTCGGTGGCACTGTCTTCCTTCTCACTTTTGAGAGGTGTACCAGCAAATGTCTACTAAAGGTTATAAAGAAGTGAACTTCAGAGTTGCTAGATCTTCCAATAAAAGTGCAATGGACACTGGATCGCCTAGGAGGCGAGGCACGACCTACTTTTCAATAAACACAAACAGAAGAAACTTCATCCCTAGCTGTCTATTAGGCCCACGTCATATTTTCTTCTATAGGCCTATTTTTAAATACAAAGCTTTTCTACAGATGCTCTGTTACTTAGGAGAGGTGTTACTGGTCGTTCGAGGTCACACAACCTGAATTATTTTTATTTTAATTAAATGCTTTGGATGTGCTAAAAGCTCTCTACGAGAACTAAGCTTTCTCCTAGACAATCCGAGGATACTGTATTTGCCGATGTGAGGTCAACCAACAGGTGTATTGGCGTTGGCAGTTATAAAGGCCTCTTCACTTGTACGGTGTTCCATTATTTCCTCAACAAGATGCAGAGGTGTATGGTCAGATTGTTATGTCCATTTTACAACGGAAGAATTGAGAGCTTAGAAAGGTCAAGCAACTTGCTCCAGGTCGCACAGCGAGCATAAGGCAAGTGCAAACTCAGTAGGCCTCACTCCCAATCTCCTATTTCCTTACATGATGACAGCTCTCACATGCTATTGAAGTTCCTGTTGCACAGACAGGCATGTAACCAACATCTGTATGACTTTAGGAAAAGGCATGTGATTTTGTTTAGAGAGTCAGCATTAAACACCATTGGATGACTCCCCTTTATGCAAAAACACCAAAACAAACCACTGACATTTCTCTGTCATCAGGCAATTATGCTAATGAGCAACATGCCTCTTCCCTAAGCAGAATAGTCCTAATGTTAAACGTACCATGCATGTCATCTTTGTAACTCTCAGGTGACCCAGATGATTAGTCCAACACCCCCTCACCCCCTCCCACACCACCTCTGACACACACACACACATACACACACACACACACACACAGTTCTATTGTGTGGCTTATATCTCTTTGGACCTGACCTGTTTTACTTCATTTTTCCATGGGACAAATTAAAGAAAGAAAAAACAAAAACAAAAACAAAAAAACACCATCTGAAGTTATTAGAAGCGACTTCTGTGGCCATGAGAGGATCTGAAACTTAGCTTCTAATTGCATCCACATGAAAACAGAAGTTACCTTCTAGGGACATCATCAGGGAACTCTGTTTAGGCAAATATGCCTGAAATGGGCCTGCTGACCTTTTTTTTTCCTTCTTGGTTCTGGGCATGTTGCCATGTTCTTGATCTCTGAACTTGAATGCTGACCTGCTCCAGGATTCATAAACAATATTAAGGGTCAGATCATAACTCCCCATAACTCTGTGGTTCTTTGTCCAAAAAAAAAAAAAAGTTAGCCTCATTAATTTTATCCAGTTGAAAAAGGCAGATTAAAATTCCATTGAGAAACTACTTCTTCAGATTGGTAAAAATTAAAAAGTTTATCAACCACTGTGTGTTGGCAGAAGTGTGAGAAATGGGCAGTTACACAAAGCAGTGTATGATGTGCATGTGGACTAAAATGACCTCCATCAAGGGCAATTCACAATACCTAATAAAATTATAAATGCACTTATCTTTTGAGCCAGTAAGCCTGCATATAAGAATTCATAGTACAACACAAATGAGAAATGACAGGTATATATAAGCTTATCTTTTTCAGCATCATTTATAATAAGTCTGGAAAAGGTACAAATGTTTGTCAATAAAGAATGGGTAAATTATGGAACAGCTGTAAAATGACATAAAGCCTTTTTAAAAAATGAGAATGCTCTTTGTACTTTTATGAAATGATCTTCAAGATACATTATGTGAACAACTTTTTGAAATGCAAATAAGTATGCTACATTCTCTATTGAAAAAAGGAAATTAGGGCCCTGGCTGGTGACACAGTGGATAAGGCAGCGGCCTATGAACCCAAAGGTTGTGTTTCAATTCCCAGCCAGGGCAACATAACCAGGTTGCAGGCCAGGTCTCCAGCCAGATCCATAGCTGGAGGCAGGTGAAAGGCAACCATATATTGATGTCTCTCTCCCTCTCTGCCTCTCTCCTTGCCCTCTCTCTGAAAAACAATAAATAAAATCTTTAAAAAAAATTAAATAAAAAAAAAATTTTAATAAAAAAGGAAATTATATGCACTTGTATGTATACATATATACATATGTTTGTTTGTATGAGTGTAAAATATCTCAGAAAAGATATACCAAAAACTAATAAAATTGGTTATGTCTTGAGAGGAAAGCTAGACAGTTGGAGGGCAGGGTTTGAAGAGAAATTAAGTGTAACCTTATTTATTTATTTTTTTAACCATGTGAATCATAGTCCCATTCCAACATTTAATTTTTTTCAAATTTGAAGTTTTGCCATCAGAAAAGGCTAACATTCTCTCCCTACTGATTTCACTTACAGATAAAATAAATGATCAAACTTTTCATGCATCGATTTGGGAAAAAATGTAAAATGCCCCACAATGCTGTCAAACTTTTCTCTAGTTTATCAAAAAAAGGAAGACTTGAGTACATAATACTCTAACATGCTATGATTCGGGTGAAAATGATGGGTTAGCAATTTTTTAATAATTTTATTAAAGTTGGCATCTCCCTAGGGTAGGGCTTCCAGCTAATTTTCCCAAGATAGATTCAATCAAAAATGAAAAAGAAAATTCCAGTTTAATTCCCAAAGGAGGAAACTTTGGTACGTTGATTTGAGTAGAGAGGAAGTAATTCCACTGGAATGCTATGGAATCATTTTATTTTAGTCCCAAACTTGATCCCTTTTTTTAAAAATTTGTTACTTATTTATATTTACTTATGCCACCACTTCATGGCATGAGGGATTTGAACAACTCTAAAGGACAGGCACAGTATCTTTTAAAAAGTAAATATTTGGAAGTATTAGGATCCAAGGAAAAACATACAGGTAAGAGTAGACATACCATTGAGTAATAAATTAAACCCCTGAGTTTCTGGTGGCCAAAGATCACAACCAGTTACATAACTGCCATTTCAAAAGGGGCTGGTAGTTCTTTCAGGGAAGCAAAGCTTTTTTATAGCATGGAATTCAAAGAGAAATTCTTTTTTTCACTCGCAGTTCAGTTCTAGACTATGGAATGGGGAAAAACATTCTAATATATAAGAAACTTCAGTATATGATTATTTTTCATAGTGGCTTAAAATATAAATCGAAAGTATTATAATAAAACTCAACTTGATGAGGGTATTCACCAAACCAAGCCTTATAATAACATATTGGAATCAGGGGTTGATCCTAAATAGAGGTATGTGTGGACAGTCATTCCTTTCTATACGTTTTTGAAAGTCAAGTTTGCTCGTGGGAAAATTTTAACATATCCCTCAACTCAGAAATAGACACACTTGCTTTATACAACATCCCAGAAATTTTCTAGTCACCTACCCACTTGAGAGGCACTGAAGAATTGTTAGATGTGACAAAGACCCAGAATGCGGGAATTCTGTGATACTGTTGATGACTTTCGTCTTATTTTTATTAAAAGAAAATGTATATTACAAATATCTATGTGACTTTTATTTTTAAGTAATGTTTTATATATTTAATTTCACTTTAGAGAAAAAGGAAGGGAAGGGGAGGAACACTGATGTGAGGGGAAAACATCAATAGTTGCCTACTGCCTTTTGCAAGTGCCCCAATGTGGGCAGAGCCCAGAATCCGCAACCCAGGCACGTGCCCTGACCAGGAATCAAACCGGTGACCTTTTGGTTTGCAGGACGACATCCAACCTGTTGAGCCATGCTGGCCAGGGCTCCACATGACTTAATTTTTGTATTTCAAGATGGCAAGACAAGCATGGTCAAAAACACAAACTGGCTAGCCGTAGCAATGAGCACACAGCAAGAAACCGCATGAGAGAAGTCAACGGTCCTGATTTATTTGCAAATAACTCTTGGGTTTCCTAACCATCCAGTCTTATCCCTAGTGGACTTGGACACTCCAGCAGACTCTCCTCTCAACGTTCCAGAAGGGTAACTGTAAGAGCAGAGATGTCCTTGTGTAGAAGTCTGCAGGTTGGTAAATGAAGTCTCTCCAGGAACGAGTCTCTTGGTGCAAGTTCAGAGCAATAGCAATGATAAGCAAATACAGCTTATCATGATCTGAGAGCAAGCATCTGAGAAACTTATCCTCCCAACCGTGGAAGGCACCTTCAACGCCTGTTTCAGTCATAGCCTCTGTAGAAGGAGCCATTCTTACAGCATGGAGCCAACATTATTTTAGCTCACGCACAAGTTGTTCTGTAATTCTGCTTTTGACCTCTTCATATTAGGAAGAAATTAAGAAAACGACAGCACCATCAGTTTGTTATGTAACCACTTTGAAAATGTTTACTTTGAGTGCTTAAAATGTCATGACCGAAGAAACTTCTGGTCTGTGTAATCCACTCTTGACAATGAGTCATCACAGTGTCATACTTGGAAATCGTCAATCTTTTCTCCAATCAGGTAGAGGACTGTATTTTCAACTTCAAAGTCTTCATTGCTTCATGACAAATGCAATAACAAGCCTGTGGCTTTGAGGTCTCATACCTTTGAGACTGTCACCATCAATGTAGACTTTTTGAGTTTTGCTTTTAATTTTTGCCCCTGGTCTGGCTGTCTTGGCCAAATGTCAGTCCCTAGAGAGCCACGGTCAGTCTTCCAACTTGCTCCCATTCCTTTGGGCTCTGCTAAATGATTAGTCACCACCTATTAAAAAAATACAGAGTATAAACCCATGGAGTCTAATATCAGTAGTCCCTGCATTGTAACTGGTACCCAGGATCTAGGCCTTATCTACTGATTGACTTCTGGTTCACTCCTTTTGCAAATTCTGGTTCTGATGCATAGTTTCTGATCCATATTTCACCCTGAGTTCCTCACCCTACCCCTTGAAGGTGTGCAGTCAACTCAAGTGAACCTGGTGCTCTAAGCTGTAACAAATGTTTGCAAACCATAATAATGTAGGAAGAGGTGTGAACTAATATTATCATCATTATTTTCTCTATACAGTGAGTTGGACTAACACTATTTTGCCTAAACCACATTGGGGTGAGCCAACATGGCAAGTTGATGCCTAGTTAGTTGCTAGAAAGTAAGACAGTCTTACCTTTGAATATCTTGAGTGCTGAGAAGTCAGGTTGCTAATCCAGGACAGTCATTTAACACCACCAAATATAATTTCTTTTTGAACATCTACTACAAAACTACAGTTAGTCCCCACTAATATATAATCCAATTGTCTGCTCTAGAAACACACAGCTAATTGTTAGTAGTTGTTTACCCCAAGAAAAAAATTTTATTTCCTGCATATCTTTACATAGCATATCTTAAATAGGAGAATAAGCATACTACAAAATATGCCATTATCACTCCAAAACTGAAGAAACAAATTGAAGTTAGAAGATTTAGTTTTGGCACTTATGTTTTCATTGATTTGACCTGTTTGGATCTCTGTTTCTTTTTTTTTTTTTTTTAATTAGTTCTTTAGATCTCATGGGAATATTATTGTTCATGTATTATGATTTGTGTATGAGCTCATGTTTGGAATTACCTGTATCACTCATTTCCCTTCCCATTGGCCTATAAAATGTGAGGCTATGGAAAAATTTGTCTTCCCCAAAACATGATTCCCCTCAGTCTACCAATAGCCACCATCCCTCCTCACATCAGCTTGGCAGTTCACCTGAACTATACAAGTGAGTAGACCAGTGGTTTCTAAACCATTTCACTATACTTTTCTACCTATAAAACAAATTGAGTATTTATGCCCAATATTTATTTATAAATTAAATACAGCACTAGAAAAAAAAATACAGCACTAGAGTACTGATATATTATGTACACAATAAACTATACATAAAATAGAAAAGGGTAAGATAAAAATAGGTAGACAGAGAGAAGTTCTTGTATTTTCTTCCGATACTGCACCAGATACCTTCTGGTGCCAAGAAAGCATTGCATTTTTAGTCATGGTTTTTTTTAAATGACCTTAGTTGGATATTTGCTCAACATGTGAATTTTTTTTACCTTATTCAGTGAATTTCTTTCCAACACAACAGTGAACACTGACTTGGGTGTCCTATAAATTCACCTAAATCTGAAACTGTATCAGATCCCACAGGTTGACTGCCCTGACTCAGGTGCCATAGGCAAGGGCACATTGTCACCTATGCTTCTGACAACTGGCCATAAAGTGGAGTTTCCCATGATTTCCGCTTCAGGGTCCATCATGAAGAGGCTGAGCTTCGAACTCTGGTCACTTGGTCCTTCTGGTGACCGGCCCCATTCCAAGGCAATGTAGGGACCCCATTTTGCCCACCTTTTCACATAAATTCTGGTGTGCTCAAACTGAGCTTTTGATGAATAGTTAACAATCCTCCTATTGCTCCGGAAATTCCAAGGGTTTTAAAAGCTTTGTGTCAGGAACCAGGATCAAAGACCACATTTTCCATTGTAAAATATTACTCAGACACAGAAGGCTGAAAGAAACAGGTTTGTAACTCAGTAAATATTGAAAGTACAAAAGTACACATTCTTTAAACCACTAACTACCTTGGTTAAGAAATACATAGAATTTTGCCAAACACCTCTCCTTTAGCTCATACAGAAAAGAGGAACTGAGGAACAAGGCTCAGTTCTTTCCCTATACTTACCAATTTTAAGAAAACAATTACTTGTTTTCCTGGAATCCTGCAAAGGTAACCAAACAGATCTACGAATTCCTGCATTTCGGTTCATTACAGTTATATCAAATTTTCTCATCTTTGGCCTTTGGGATCCTTTTTAAGTTGGCTTCTGAAGGCTTGTCACAAGATGTTAGTGACCTTTGAAAACCTCCTTGCTATCTGATATGGCAATATTTTCCAGGATTAGCTTGTACACTTCCTGGACCAGACTTGGAGTTAGCCATCTCTCTAAGAAGCCTTTGTGTGTGTGGCGGCGAGGGGAGGGGTGGGGGGGTTAGATATGGGGTGTTCCTACACCGCAATCTGAGTGCTAAGGAAGTTTATTTATGCTAAGTTAGTTACTGCTTCTAAACAGAGGTAGGCAATATCCTATCTATTTGTCATCTATTATTTCTATATCTAGTAAGTTGTCTACAGTTCGGATCTTGGTTTACAAGGACAAAAGAAGTAACAGAATTACACAATTGCATGATTATTTCTTTGTTTAACCACACAGTATGTATACTTAGTGACCTCAGAATACCGTACCATTAATACCAATTTTAGTAAGGTTACTGAAAACAACTGAAAACTTTTTGTATTTGTTATCCCCATTATTTGTTATGTTTTTAATAGTGTTTTATCTGTATGATCAGGTGTATTGCTATCACAGATTGTACTCGCACCTCCTTATTAGTCTTATTGTGCTATCAGACACATGAATGCGTGTGTTCCATGCTTACCTCCAGTCCATATGTCAATGTGTCTCATCATTATAGTTGTCTGAAGCTCATTCTCCAGCAGATTCCTCAGGAAGTGCTCGTGAGAACAATGTGCCCTGAGTGGTTGCATAGTGATAACATTCTGTATGCAAACTTTATCCTAAAAAGCCTTCAACTCCCATTTTATTTCTTTGAATGTATTAAATGTTACTCCATTTTGTTCTGTCTAAATCATTGCTGTCAAAAGTTTGATGAAAAAACGAATATTTTTCTTTTCTAAGTGAACTTTATTGCCCAGATGCCCCAAATCACTTTCTTTAAAATCTAGTAATTATATTGTAATATGCATTGACGTTGCTAGTTTTGGATCAGTTTTCACAGATACTATGTAGTTTTAAATATATATTTTTAATTTCAAAAAAATGTCTTTGACAATGTTTTGTTTTGTTTTTGTTTTTGTTTTTTGTAATTATTCTGTCCCTTGCTTTGCTTTTATTCTTGAGGGACTTCCATTAAAATTTGTTATACCTTCTTTGCCTATTCCTTAACTTGTTTCCCTCTCTTTAATCCTTTTAGTAGTTTTTCTTTAATTAAAAAAAAAATTTTTTTTCTCTTTCATGTATTTTTCTTAAGGCATATCTCTTGTGTTTACTTATTCTCGTGTTAGTGTTAGTTAGTCCTTCAATACTGAATTCATCTTATTTCTACTTTTTAACTTCCTTCTGGATTCCATCATCTCATTCCTGAGGTTTTCTAAATCCCATTTTTGTTGTTCTCTTGTCTCTTTCATGACTTCCTTCTAATGTCATTTAGATCACGTTGAAATAGTAGGTAATGGTTTTCATCTGTTTTGTAGGTGTATCTCTGACAGTTTTTCACTGTATTGTTGTTATTCAGTTCCTTATTCTTTTTTTCCTTAGAGTAATTTTGTATGGGCTTTAAACTTAATTTTTTGCTCAAGTTTAATGTGAAAGTGTTCTTGAACTTTGGGAAGGAGGCAGGATTTGAGAAAGCTTTTCTATTTTCACAGCTCTGTTGCTCTCTTTTGGTGGACTGTTTACATACAGCTAATGTTCTGAGATTTTTTTTGGCCCTATTCTCTCTCCTCAGTTCTATGTGCACCCACTCTATCCTTTGTCTCTGTTGCTCCCATTTTACCCAGTTAGCATGATTTTCCCTGAAGTTCCTCTTTGAGCAGTGCTTATCCTAGCTTGTTAGCTTTAAACGTTCCTTGTACTCTTCCAGAAACGTGTTTACACTGCCCTACCGTTAGAATGTTCAAACTTCCAGTTTCAGTGGCTCTTCTCAGTCAAATCTCAAGCTTTCCCGTGAGCACTTTTGGGATATTTTGATTCTCAGTCCATAGATGCTTCATTGCTTTCTTCTACTTTCTACTCCACAGCCGCTGATACCAACCAGCTCTTGTAGCTTTTCTCAGTTACTTACATTTTGGGGTTCAAGTTATACATTTAAACAGCAATACATAGTAGCTTCATAGATAAGATGGATTCAAGAATTTCTTAGTTAAAATTCTGAATTATTAACATTGATGAAGATCAAAATAATACCAAGCCTTGATTGTATACCATGCACTATGATAGGCATTTTACACTTGACACATGTTAATTACTTAATTAAGTGCCAACATTTTCAAGTAGGTATTTTCATACCTATTTTATAATTGATTAAAATTAAAACCCAGTCTGATTACAAGTATACCCAATGTCACACAGTTAATGAATAACAGGATTAGGATGAAAACCCAGATCAGTCTGACTTCCAAATAACAATGCCTTTATCACTTGTCATAGTTCCATGTTAGATGTACTTTAGTGCTCCAACCCCAGGTGTATAGTTCTAAAATAATACACAATTTTAAAACTAAGGTATTTTTTCAATAAAAAAGACCAGGAGTATTTGTACAGCCTGTTGTTAAAGAGCTTTGAACAAATAGCACTAGTATCAATTTAGGTAAAAAATGGAAATACAGTAAGGTACTCCTGTCACCACTATCCCTAAATAGAGACTGTAAATATGAATTTGCGTATTACATGGCTGCATATTTAAAATTTCAACACAATCAAACAAAAATAATTATATGCAACTAAAAACAATCTACCCTATCAACAGATGCATTAACTACAATGCATAAATTTAATTTGAAATATAGCTTCTATAAAATAATTAAAACCGAATGCGATACATTTAAAAACACAACTAAAGAACTGTGCCAGGTTTTGTGCATTTTTTTTTTAAAGAGAGGCTAAATAAAGACATAATTTTTTTTATTTTAATGTATAGATTTATTGCAAGTACAGCTAAAAATCTCTGTAAAAACTAGTCGTGAAAAATAAATGGATGACAATATCAAATCATTTTCATAGGTAATAAAGGTGGAGCCAGCCTGAAAGATTTGAAAAAGTGAACACACAATCCAAGTCATCTGGTATCAAGTTATCAGTTTGAAACATGAACCTGCTCTATAACAGAGACAAAACAGACGTAGGTCAAGAGTAACCACTTAATACACTGTCTCTCAAATAGTTGGCTTACTAATGAGAAAGAATCAACTTAGATAAACACGTGAGACCCAAACACATCTAATTCTAGTTGTATCAATTTTTAATTTTGTTTTAGAGATTTTACTTAGTTATTTATTTTTAGAGAGAGGGGAAGGGAAGAAGAAAGTGAGGGAGAGAAACAGCAATTGCCTGTCACGTGCTCCCAGCTGGGGACCTGGCTTGGAACCCAGGAATGTGCCTTGACTGGGAATCAAACCAACAACCCTTTGGTTCACAGGCTAGCGCTCAACCCACCAAGCCACACCAGCCAGGGCCAACGAGTAAAAGCATTTTTTAAAAACTGAAAAGTAGCTTACTTATCCCAGATGTGGAGAGAACATGCGCTAACAGTCGCTGGAAAAATGAAGGTTGTTACCAGGAGTCAGATAGATTAATTGAATATACTTTTAAAACATTTCATTTTCATGTAATAAATTTAAAAAATTATAAATAATAATTTTAATATAAATAGATACGGTGCAAACTGGCTCATAAATTTTTCCCAAAACTGTAGAAGGAAATAAATGATTATGCAAGTCAATAACCACTTGATAAAAGTGTCCAGTCAAGAAATATAACTACTTGAGCCCTGGCTGGTAGCACAGTGGATAAGGTGCTGGCCTGCGAACCCAAAAGTCGCAGGTTCGATGCCCCATCCAGAGCACATAACCAGGTTGCAAACCAGGTCTCCAGTCAGGTCTGTGGCTGGAGGCAGGTGAAACGCAACCATACATTGATGTCTCTCTGCCTCTCTGCCTCTCTCCCTTCCCCTCTTTCTAAAATAATGAAATAAAAATTTTTAAAAAAGATTAAAAAAAAGAAAGAAATATAGACTAAATCATTATTTTAAAATCGCAGTTGCACTAAAAAAGAAAAAGAAATGGCAAACCCAATCAACTTAAAATCCCTTTAGAGACATATTAAATGGAAACCCAAATTTAATCATAAAACCCAATCTTAAACCTTGGAAATAGGGAGTAGGTATATGTTCTATAATAATGGTAGGAATATAAAATGGTTACATCTTTCTGGAGAGCCATCTATAACATGCTCTTTGACCCATCACCCACTCCCTCTCTCTGATGGAAGAAAACTAACTTGTGTAGCAATCATCAGTGCAGTACTACCTCTAATGGGGAAAATTTGCATCATTGAAAACGCCTAGAAATATTTAAATGTTAAGTAAAACATGGTATGTTATTGTATACAGCTTAAAATGGCAAGTAAGTGGAGGATGTAAGTCATGGCTATGTTTCTATGAGATAAAGTAAAATAAAACAACTTGAAGCCATAATCATGTTACAAAATTATATGAAAATAATTGATCTAGATGAAGATTTTGACTGATAAAAATGATATAACACATTTATTAGATTTATCTTTTTAAAATGTAATTATAAGGATGATGTGTAACGTTTATAGAACATTTGCTATGTGTCAGACATTGTTCTAAGTGTTTTTACACATATTGATTTTATTTGATTTTTGCAACAACCCCATGTGCTGGGTACTATTTTTAAATTCCATTTTAGGTGAGAAAATTAAGAGGAGTCAAATGGATTCCTCCATGTTACACTGTGTAGCTTAGCTACTCCAAAGTGATAATGTCTTAAGAAAAATTTAGATGATTTCTACTGTCTGGTTGCTTTAACCTGCCCCCCAATTCTGGGCCTTCTGTCTCTTACAAATATCCCCATTTAGTCTTCTAGGGTAAGAAATGAAAGTCTCCAGGTGTTCAAGAAGTCAAAATAATGAATTGCCGAATATAGAATTTGAAAGCAGAAAAATGGAACCATACCACCAAAAAAGTTTATTTAGGGAGGTAAAAATAATAATGAAATTGTAAGCATATTCTGGGATTCCAAAGAGAGCCCTTTCAAGCCACCTACCCTCAACCCTAATCCCACACACACACTCACACACTCACACACACACACACACACACACCCACACACACACACAGAACCTTCTCATCTCTTCATCTCCTGACTCAACAGCTTGCACAGATACACCCACGGGGCCCCAATAATTCCAAAGCTTTGAGAAAATCAAGCAGCTCTACCTCAGAAAAAGGTTAGACTCCCCAGGAAGAAATCCTCATGAATACGGAATGAAAGGCCTGTTCATTTCCAGGAAACGGACTAACAGAATCTGTTGCTTTTAGAGGGGGACCTTTTCCCGACCAGGTGGAGGTTCCCAGGGAAGTCTGACCTGTTGGACTTCCTTCTTTGTTGCTGCTTGATTGCATTGGCTTCTTATCTTTCATCCAGAGACCTAGGTGCGTGGAAAGCGGAAGGTTTTTGAAATGGCTTCCTAAAAACTCGTGTACTGTGGCTACAGCTTCTGTTTGCTCCTGGGGGAAAACTAAAAAGCCGAGGAAAAGAAATAAGGTTAAATTCAATCGTAGGTTCATGGCCCTGTTGTGGATAATTATGAGTCTGGATTGGGGGAGCTCTGTGGATCGTGGAAATAGGATTCATAATAAACCCAGTGGCTAGTATTTCAGGACAAGAGCCATAAAGCAAAGACTTAAAAGGTTTCATCATTAGACTAATTGTAATTCACTTGATCCTCCAGTGAAACAAAACCCTTCTATCTACTTTTCCAAACTATTATTTCTTACATTCAGCATCTTGGTTTGTCTATCATTAAATATTCATTTTCCACAGTGCTTTTTGGAAGGCAAACAAAGCAGTCACTTTACTGCCTGTCCTTGAGAAAAGCTTTCAGCAGGTTCAATGGTTTTGAATGATACTTAGGTTGTCCCCAGGATTGGCAAATCTATTTTTCTTATTTCAAAAACAGAATGTTAGAACTTAGATCTTTATTTTTTTCTAAGCTGATCTATACGTTTATTATTAATGAAGAGCTGAAATGACACAACTGTAATCGAACTCTTAGCTGTTTGCAAGGCTATTAAAATAGAAAATAAGACTACTTTGCATGTTTTTATGACGTGAGTTTAATTGTTTTAAAAGGCAGTTAGGCAACCAGTGAAGAATAATCAAGTCTTATGGAGGCCTGAAGGTAAGGGCCTTGTGTATATGTTTGCTTTCTTTGAAAAACTGAACAGTTTTATTTAGCTGAGAAGGTCCTTTATGAACTAACTTACATCTGGTTTAAACCTGAGCTTGTGATTTATAGAATCTTTCCAAATGGCCCGATTACCTTTTTATAGGACAGTTAACACAGAATTATCCAGGTTCTTATGAGAGATCCCTTTGGGGTGAATGTAACATATGTCTTATCTTCCATAAAGTGGGTTTAAATAAGATAGAGACCTCTACAACCTCAAATATGTTAATTGCATGTTTGATATGGTAAATATTTAAGAGAGACTAATTATTATTTTTAAAAACTGCCTGGGTACACGTAATAGTCATTTTCTTTTTCTAGCTTTTTGAGATAGAATGAACACATAACCTTGCATAAGTTTGAGGTGTGTCAATCTAAAATATTGTAGCAAATCCAAGAATATTTACTAAATGGATACTATGTTCTCCTTGTGTCTTACCATGTACAGCTACTACTCTAAAAAATCCACCGTGCAAAGTATAAAACAAAGTATGAAATGTAGTTCTTGTCCTAAAAGAACTAACAGGTAATGATTGTTTGAAAGTCTTGCAATGCATTTTGTCCCATTTCATTATTCTTTTAGTTGGTTATTTTATTTTTTAGGCTCCATTCACCCCTTTAGTTATGCTGGCTATGATCTGAAATTACTGCAAGTAACCTATGAAATGTACTTCATTTTTCTCTATCACCGCAATTTCCTTAAGAATTTCAATAAATTATCTTAACGATGAGTATTATCCTTAATGTACGTTTTACTAAATCATTCAGAAACTGTCACCATGGTAGCATTCAACCAAGCCCTTGAAATCCAAGTCACTTAAAGTACAGTCACTCTTGAGAGTTCTTTCTCCCCCTTTCTACCATGTAGGGATATGACTAGAAGTCAGCCATCTGCAAACTGTCAGATGGTCTTCACTAAGAAGCTGGCCCTACTGGCCCCATGACCTTGGATTTGCAGCCTCTAGAACTGTGAGAAATAAATACCGTTTGAGCCACCCTCTAAGACGGTCATTTGTAATAGCAGCCCCAAATAAGATATAGAGGTAGTAACAGTGACAGATATGGAAATAAGTCTGGATATGTGTGTGTGTGTGTATATATATATATATATATATATATATATATATATATATATGTGTGTGTGTGCGTAAATGTGTGTATGTTTAAGGGCATGTATATTTCCTAGATCTGTTTTCATCCTAGAAGAGCCTCTAGCAAAGACCACACATGTTACCCAGATCATTGTTTCTAAATACCTTTTCTTCATAAATGTAACCTAGATTCCTTGGAGAGATGCTGATTCCAAACCCGGGCCAAGAGAAGTATGAGTCGGGAACATCTCATTGAATCTGTAAGAATATGCTCAAAAGGAAAGGGCATGAAGTTGGCTTAAAGTGGCTTCAGCTGATCAGAACTGGGACAGATAGAGCATGAATGTAATAATGGTAATGGATTTTATTCTAGTGAATGAAGCTAGAATTGATGAGTCCAGACTATTATAAACAAATAAAGAAGAAAAAGAAAATGCGTTCTACTATGTCAACTAATAAATATTGAGGGAATGGTGGAATTAGAAAATCATCCTGCAAGGAGTGAAAGTTTAGTAAGGAAACATATTTATAGTCTTCAGGTTTCTCCCCGCAACTTTATTCACTTAAGAGAGAAAAGCATAAGAACTTAACAGTGGAGAACCCTTATATACATCACCCTAAGCAGATGATCAAAATGATTATCACCAACGAGGAAATTTAGAATGAAATCTAAATTTTACTAAATGAAACTGTCTATGTAAATCCTTTGAAATCAATGAAAAAATAGCTAACTAAATGCAAAATGTTTTCTGTGTATTTAGGTGGTTATTGAGGACATAAAAGAGTAGAAAGAAAAAAATTCAAGCAAGAATAAATACCAAATTCTGTAGCTTCATCACCTGCTATAACAAAATCACTATTTTTCTTTCTTGCATCCATTTCAAGCCATCTGACCTACAAAATTCCTTCACAAACTTTCATCTTCTCCTAGAATTCCCTGTTTCTGAGTCCATCCTCATCATCACCATCCACCTGCTCGAGATGGATGGAAGCTTGGAAATCGTCTTGGCATCAACCTTCAGCAGCCACGGTCCACCAAGCACCAATCCTGACCATTTCTCCCCAAAGAGCTTCTGAATTCTTATTCTCCTTTCCCCGGGCACGGTCTCCATTCAACAAAAGCATACTTAAGTGTCCTCCCCACATTTCCCAAATCTCTAGTCCCTACCAAATCTTTGCTTCGAGATGTAAATCTGATCACACCATTGCCGGGCTTCTTTCTGACAACCTCTGGGTGCCCTCCAGGGGAGCAAACCCTAAACATGGGCCACAGGCCCTGCATAATTGGATCCTTGCCTCCTCTCCAGCTTCTCCTTCTCGACCTCTGACTTTGTATGCCAGCCACAATCCCTAAGCCTGAAATGTTCTGACTCCTTTCATTGGTCATGGCTTACTTAGCAGGCTGAGCTCGGCTTAATAACAGATCCTTTTCTTAGAGAAGCCTGCCCTTGTCCAGCCTAGGTCAGGTACTCTGCACTTGGACATTTTACCATAAATTAAAAAAAAACAATGGCAGATACGGAAATCACTTCATGGCATTCCACGTTTCTTCCAACGCCACAGCTACTAAAGAAATCTCTTGTCAGAAGCTAGCTTCATTTGTAGTGAAGATAAAACCGATGGACAGATGGGAAAAGGAGAGGATGTGAGGACACCTTGCTAGGAGCTCTTCCGGCTGGGAAATTTGGGCAAATCCATTTTTGTCAATAACTAGCTGGTGAGAGCCATTGTTAGGAGTGTAAGGTACAGAAAACAAATGTTAACTGTTGTGCAGTAAGAATGCACTCCCCTTGGAGAGGCTGTAATAAAGATTTGAGTTGCTGAAATAATGAATAGAGTGGCTGGTTTGTATGGGTTGTGTACATTGAATGTTAATTTAATGACTCTCTCCTCCCCTCTCCCCAACTTTATACAAACTTTGTCAGGTCAGTGTCCTGTCTGCTTTGCTGGTCATTTTAGGTCAAGTGTTTGCACAGTGAGTAGTAGATGTGGAATCAATAGTGGTTGGAATAATGTGTGATTTCGGACACTTTGCTTAACTTCTCCAGGCGTTGATTAGTGATCCACTTTTTCAATAGAAATAACACCAACTGCAGAAGAGAAAAGACAGGTACTGCCTGAAAGCAGCCCAGTCTAGTTTTGCTATTTTCCTGGAGTTTCTTCAAAGTTTCATGTTTCATCTTAAAACTTGTTTAAATTTTATATCCCATGACATTACCTATCAGCACTTGTTTAAAATAGAGGTAATTTCATTTCAAAACTTCTAATAAAAATGTGTAGCATTGCATGGGTTACTCCCAAGGCTATACAAACCTCAAGCCTTTTGAGAAACACAAGTACTCATTAAGTGATCTATAAAACTCCCCTTTTGCTCAAAAGTTTATGATTCTTTGGTTCTAACAAGTCAAACTCTTCTTTACTGAGTTTCTTTTCCTGCACGAATGCAAGAAACCCTCAGATACACTCTGACTTTAAGGAGATTGAGCTTTGATCACGAGCTGTACACACAGTAAAAAACAATAGGATGAGCTACAATAGAGAGGCGTTCAGAAGGGCGAATAAGAACTGTCTTCCAGCTCTGACCAGTGTGGCCAGTGGGTTGGGCCCCGTCCCACAAAGTGAAAAGTCACCGGTTGGTTCCCGCTCAGGGCTCATGCCTGAGTTGTGGGTTTGGCTGCCTGTCACCGATTGATGTTTCTCTTCCTCTCTTTCTCTCTACAAATAAATCAAATCTTTACATTAAAAAAAAAAAAAAAGAAATAGCACTGCTAACCTCTATTTCCTCATGTGTAACATAAGGTAGCAATGCTCACAGCTTTTATCTTAATTTTATAATTAAGCTCAATAAGATAAAATATGCCCATTTACAAATAAGAAAATCTTATTTTCTTATAAGCAATGGGGGATTCGTCACTTTCATGGTGAAACCTTGACATGGGAGTAGCAAACCAGGTGACAGGCTAGCATGGGGAATGGCCTTCACGGAGTTATGGAAAGAGAAATATACCACAAAGCTACAGGAAGCTAGAAGAACATAATCTTTATTGAGCTAAAAGCTCAGTTATGGGGGAGATCTTTGAAAAAAAAAAAGCAAAATATCACAGGCCTTGATTTTTAAGTTAGGGAATTTAGAATCACTCCTGTGGACTTTCTTTTTTAAAGACAAGCCCCTTGGTATAATTTGCTTCATATTTTGAGACAGCTGGGAACATTTTGGCACGGACCAAAGAGCTATTTTAAATGTTTCAACTCCTTTAAAGAATATTAAAAGGAGAATTGAAGAAACCAGATAATTGCTTGCAGAGATCAAATGTCAAGATTGTAATATTGCTAAAAGAATAAAGAAGAAGAATATGGTTGTACTTTTTTTATTCAAAAATGAGCTGGCACTGTGCCAGCTGTGTGAGACCAGAATAGAAGTAAATTCAAAAAGGAGTTTTGAGTGAACTCTTGGTGGGATACTAAAGAGTAAGTGGTCCCCAGTATAATTTGGAATAAATTCCAGCATTATTAAATAAATGACACAGGGTTCAAATATTAATCTGCAAACTAAATCAGTAAGTGTGATGAGATCTAACATTTGTAGAAGGCTGAGCTTTCTGAGTATCATGTAAGGGAATAGTCCCTGGTGGTAATAACTCTCTATATCTGATTATTTAATTGGGATAGTTAAAAGTCAAGTTAAAAGAAAAGATATTACTAGTATAAAGCTTTGGAATTGGTTCAATAGAAACATATACATACAAAACAAATCCCTATTTTAAGAAGTTTCTATGAAGCACACCTTCTTTTGCAAAACATGAACACTAGCTGTTGAAACCATCTATGTTTGAGGACCAATAAAGAAGGTGGCATTTGCCCTGGCCAGTGTGTCTTGGTTGGTTGGAGTATCACCCCACACACCAACAGGCTGGGGTTCCATTCTCAGTCAGGGCACTTGCGGAGGTTGTGGGTTTGATCCCTGGTCAGGCCACAGATGGGGTGGGATACAAATCAATGTTTCTTTCTCAAGTAGATGTTCCTCTCCCTCTCTCTGTCTCTAACATCAATAAAGATACTTTTAAATATTTTTTAAAAAGAAGGTTGCATTTGAACAGCACAAAGAGTGTGCTACACTTGTGTAAAAAAGACAGTGAAGAAAGAAATATACCTATTTGCTGGCATATGTGCAAAATAATCCTGAAACCATACAAAACAATTTGCTAATCTGGGTTTGCCTGCAGGGCACAGGAGTCTAGGCACATTTCTTTGTATGCTCTTTTGTATTTTTCTTTACTTGGTTCGTGTTAGTTATGAAGTCCACTAGCAGGCAGATAAACAAATCAAATGGTTGCATGTAAAATGTTTATTTTTGACATGGTTTCTGGAGATGTGATGTTCATTGTATTAATAAATACAAAAATTAATAAATTGCAATCCAAGAATAAACTGTACTTGGCATACTCATAACTGTAATCCTACTTTGCTGGGGCCTGTATATTCAAGAAAAGGCCAAATATGGTGATAGAGATTAGAATAATGATTGTGCTTTAATGTTAGAGGGTTAGGAGTGGTAAATGATTGGAAGAAGTGGGAAAAGACTTTGGGGGTTTGGAATGTTCTGTATCTTGATACAGGTGGTGGTTATATGGTTGAATAGATATAAAAGCTCATCAAGTTGTACAGTGAAGAGTTATGCTTTTTTAAACACTATTCTGTACATCTGAGACTAATACAAAATAATGTTGAATGTAAACTGTAATTAAAAATAGTAAACATTTTAAAAAAGAGAAAATAGGCCTTTTTGAGGTGTATATATGCTATACCTCAAAAAAGAATACGAAGTCAATATGTCTGATTAATATTATGAAATATATATATATATATATATATATATATATATATATCCATGCTAAATCATTTCCAGCTCTGAAAAAATTAAAAATACTAAATATTAACCTAGTTAGGAGCATCCACAGCAGAGTGTGGCGAACGTGGAATGACATGATAGTATTCCCCTTGGCCCAGGGCATTATGTGCAGTGCACTAGTGGGGCAGGGGGGAGGACACTGAATAAAGAACATACAGTGAATCTGCTTTCTAGTGACTCATGTGTGAGTCAGAATGCAGAAGGAAGGAGGTGGAACCATACTCCCACATGACGCCCCTGCTGACCACGGATTCTTGGCTTTGACTCTTATTAGGGGTTTTCTGTCAGATTTTATAGTTTTGCACATTCTGGAATACAAGTATAAATAAATGACACATGCCGAAGGCCTGCAGATAGACGCCTTTAGATGGTTCCCGGGTATCCCTGAGGACCAGATCTCCACCTTCCTCCCACCCTCAGCGCCCTCAAGTAATGGAACACAGAGTGGGCATTTGGACTTGAATTAGCCAGCAACAGTTGGATTTCTACTTTGGCCTTTCATGCCCCTGTGATGACAGTGGCTCTAGGTGAGATTTGCTCAGGGTACAAGCAGCAGGATTTCAATGAATAAGCTTTCAGAAACTGTTGGAAAGGTCATCTCTAATCAGAGCAAAACCTTTTGGCTGTCTCTATGACTAACAACACACTGTGATGCTATATCCGCATTCTGTGAAACTGTCCTGGAACAGAAATGCCTCCGGTGAAGGCGGGATTCGGTTAGCTCCTACCCTCAGGTGTAAGGGTGCATGCTGTTGGGGAGACAGAAGGGTGAGGCTGGAATTCAGCCCGGCAGCACGGTTTAGGGGTTCTGCGAGGCCAGCACATTAGAAATAGCAAAGACCATTTGTGAGCTCTTCCCACACCCAGCACTGTACCAATCAAACGGAGAGAAATACCGAGGATCCAGAGGGAGCTCTGAGCATGGTGTTGTCCTGGCCCAGAGCACGGGGGCAGAGGAACGCCTGCAGGACAGCATCCTGAGGCTGGGAATATTCGTGCCCTGTTCACCACCCCACCACGTGAGAAACGTAACCTTTTCTAATTGCCCTGCGTCAGAGGGAGCCTGAATCCTCACTCGTGACTGAGCCTGGGCTTTCGAGTAGAGACCATGATGGAAAGATGTGCTTACTTCCCTTTGTCTCTGCAGATGTTGCAAAAGAACCCTTTCAGGCTTTTATAGTTGGGGTGTGAGGTCGGCTCCATGAGGCACCAATGCCCAGTGGCTACAAGGCAAGGAAAAGTGAATTCGTTAAAATGATCCTCACGGAGAAGAATTAGATTTGTATTAAGAACGTCTTGCCGTTTATCCAGATTTCAAATAAAACATTCCTGCCTGATGGTTACTTACCTTTCTTCTCAAAGTAGAATTCAGATAATAAAAATTTGCGAGTTCAGTTTTCCTTAGTGATTTTCTTCACCCTTGCCCTTAACTTCTTAAAGATAATTTTACAGAAGTGTGTAAATTCTAGAGCCAAAATACTTGGGCTCAGATGCCAGCTCTGTGTGATTTAGGCATAATTACTTAACCTCTCTGTGCCTATGTTTCTCCATTCATCAAAAGGGAGCAATTATTATAAAATGTAGTTCATAGGGTGGCTGGGATTGATGGGCAAGCGGAGACAGCACCAAGAACACATCTTGGCACTTGGTGTTTCTTGGTACATATTTTCCCTCAACAGTTTTGAATCATAAGATTTTTCTGGGTGGGAGACGATGACCTTTATTATTAACTTAAAAAGCCTTGCTAGAGTGGGGTAAGCCTGTCACTTGCTAAGTGATTCATTTATCACCCACTACTGTCATGCAGCGGTCATAAGACAATGGAAAAGCACAGATTAAAAGAACATTCGTCTACTTTGTTATGTTTTGGAAATAATGTGTAATATTAAAACAGCAACTCCAAATTGGAAGACCTAAGATTTGAGAGTGACCAAAGAGATTACTTAGTTTAACCACCTAGTTGACACTTTGTGCTTTTGCAATATTCTGTACCAAGATTCCAGCCTCAGTTAAATCAATCCCATGATGGTGATCTTATCACCTCAAAAAGCAGCTTATTTTATCTTTTAGGTAACTCTGACTCTTGGGAGATTTTTTTCCCTAACTTTAATCAAAACTAGCATACTTGCAGTTTTCATCCATCATGAATTTTAATGGATTTATTCATTTTTTTCCTTGAGGTTTTGTGGAGTAAATAGTTCTTTTCACAAGAACGCTTCCATTTTTGCCATGTACTAGCATGTTTCTCCCAGAGTTATCTTGCTGTCCCAGTCGAGCTAAGTAAGTATTACTCATCATCGCCATGGTGGAATGTCTCTTCTAAATAAACTCGTGGTTTCTAAATATCCTTTTAATTTTGGCCAAAAACAAACCCAATATTTCATATAAACTTGGGTGGCTGTGCAGATTCGACACCCACCACGGTGAGTAACCAGCTTTGGAAGACAAACCACGTGCAAAGCTGTTGCACAGAAACCTGGGGCTGCAAACTTCCAGTGAACTCAGCTTCCCCGGGCAGATGCACGTTTGCCTACGCCCTAGACCATGGACACAGATGTGGCGAAGGAACCAGGCTCCTTTCGGGAGATCACAATGAATCTGACCTTAAACTAAACACGAGGGGCCTAGAAAATCGTGGTTCTATTGATGCTGTTTGTGTTTTTATAGGTACTTCATATCCTTCCTTAATTGGTTTTCGTTAACGAAGAGCCTTTGGTAACAACTGCTATGTTGAACACAGAGGAGCCCCTGCCTCAAGACCTTAACTTCTGCTGGACTTCTCAAACTTGATAGCCTATTTCCAACTTGGCTTTGATGCCACGTTTTCGAGTCACAGTAGGTAGAAAACGTTGAAACAAGTGCTCCTGACCACGAGGTCCTGTGCGCACTGCGGAGGCTTGGAACGCCGGGCTAGTAGGTGTCCCTGTCTCTAATGTGGTTTACAGCGGGCACCCGGGCACAGCCCCCTTCCCCGCTGCCCAGGGATTCCCACCAGCAAAGTCAGACCCAAAATACTGAAATTGCTTAATTACTGAAGGGCATTTCCTGGACCTGAGGAGGAGAATGTTCTGGTCTTTCCTTATCAGCACCTTCAGCAGCCTTGGTGAGTCCATTCCTGATAAGGTCTAAGACAGAATCTACCAGGGGCACTTCTTGTCCCTAACAGTTCCCGGGGACTGGCCTTCTCCCCAGGCCCACAGGTGGAGCCCCTGAGGGTCCAGGAGCCCCTGAGCAGCTTGAGCCAGCAAATGCCAAGAGGTGGTGAGGTGTGAGGAAGTGTCTGGGGGGCTCACTGGGCTGACCCCTTCAGGAGGAACGACGAAGATGAGAAAGAAGCCCAGGATTCACTGAGGATTCAACCCGTGAAGAAAGTTCCCTATGCCACCCATAAGCTTTGGAGGGCCAGCAGAACAGTGTTGTGAATTCACTGCACAATCCCGCCTCTGAAGCTGCCTGTGGACAATGCGACCGAGGGAGGTCCTCTGTCAGAACCCACCCTGCGCAGGCAGGGAGAAGATTCTGCAATCACAGGCCATGTTCCTTAGTGAGAACCCAGAGCCTAGCTCACAGCCACCCTGTGAAGGGCCTCCGATCTGGTGCCCCTTTCCTGCCAAACTCAGGGCGACACGGAGCTCACCCAAGTGTCTTCACCTCCCCACCACCGCTGGACTTCCCTTGATCAACCACAAAATTGCCCCTAACTCAGAAGAAAGCTTATGTTTCCCTCCCTTTCCTTTAGGAAATTTGAACAAAATAATTTTCGGGTAAAACATACAAATATTTATTTTAAAATGTTTACATTTTACAGCACTCTTCAGCCCAGAAAGTACCCTTTATTGAAAACGTGTCACACCTTGGAGTGGAAGACTGTGTTTGGTCAGGTTTTATTTATTTGTTTTGTTTATGGGTATAGGAAAAAGGGAGTGACTGAAAATGGCCAGGGAGACTGTCCCACACTTTACCAAAAAAAAAAAAAGAAAGAAAGAAAAAGAAAAAGAAAAACCTTTTTGTTCTGGGCCCACTTCCAGCGTGGAAAAGTTTTAGGTTCTAAATAGACTCTTCCAGGAAGTTTTGGGTGATGTGAAGATCATCAAAAGAGAGTTAGTCACCCTCACTTCAGCTTTGATGAACGTTGCCCTGGGAAAATATAAAGCGATCCATGAGCTCTAGAAGTCAGTTTTGGATGAAATTATAGGGTGAGGAGGACCTCCATGCCCCGGGCAGGCAGCCTGATTCAGGCTTGCTGACTGAAGGAGTGAGTATGGAGGCTCCCTGGCTGCTAAATATACTCAGGGATTGCTGACATCTTTGGGGAGCACACCTGAGGGGGGCACATCTGCGTGCAGTAATCCCTGTTCAATTGCTTTTTTTCTCACTCCGTTTCAGAAAACTGTATAAGGACGTAGATCTGAACTTTCCACCGAGACTTCTATCTCATTAAGCCTCATCCTGGAAGGTTGTCCTTGAACTAAGACTATGTCAAACTGCTCAGCTTCTCCGAATGAAAAAAGTGTTGTGGAATAACACCAAGGATCTTTAAACTTTGGGGTGAGTCAGGGTTATTTATGGAACTTGTCATGACTTCAGTGTCCCGGGGCCTCCAACTTGGTATTGAAAATAGCCTTGAGAGTAAAACACGCTGTCCTTGCAAACACCTAGTTCCCCTGAGTGACACATCTTCCTACCCCCTGACTCACACACAGCAGTAAGCAGATGTTCCTTGAACCTAGCTTTCAAAAGCTCCCTGCTCAGAAAAGGTTCATATTCACCACATTCCTTACATATTCTGGAAGTTTTTGGAATTATTCTTTCTGTGACCATCCTGGTATCTGAGTCAGCATGGAAAGGAATTAAGAAGAAGAAGAAAGCCCTGGCTGGTGTGGCTCAGAGGATAGGCATTGGCCTGCAAACCCAAAACAAAGGTCTTGGGTTCGATTCCCCAGCCAGGGCACGTAACCAGGTTGCAAGCCAGGTCTCCAGCCAGGTCCGTGGCTGAAGGCAGGAGAAAGGCAACCATACACTGATGTTTCTCTCCCTCCCTGCCTCTCTTTCTTCCCCCTGCTGTCTGAAAATAATAAATAAAATCTTAAAAAAAAAAAATCATTTTAATTTGATGATTTATTTTACATAATTATGGCATATGCAAAAGTCTGTCAGCCCTGGCTGGGTAGCTCAGTTGATTTGAGTGCCAACCCTGTATACCAAGGTTTTAGTTCAATCCACAGTCAGGACATGTACAAGAATCAACCAATGAATAAATACATCACTGAGTGGAACCACAAATTGATGTCTGTCTCTGTCTCTCTGTCTCTCTCTGTCTCTTTCTCTCAACTCAGTAAATTTTATAAAGTTTATTAGCCCTGATTGGTGTGACTCAGTTGGTTGGACATTGTACTGCACAGTGAAAGGTCAGTCACTGGTTTTATTCCGAGTCAGGACACATGCCCGGGGTGCAGGTTTGGTCCCTTGTTGGGGCAAGAGTGAGAGGCAACCAGTCAATTGATGCTTCTCTATCAGATAGATATTTCTCTCCTTCTCTTCCTCCCTCCCTCTCCCAGGCCTCTAAAAATTAACTAAATAGCCCTGGCTGGTGGCACAGTGAATAAGGCCTGCGAACCCAAAGGTCTCTGGTTCGATTCCCCAGCCAGGGCACATACCCAGGTTGCAAGCCAGGCCTCCAGCCAGGTCTGTAGCTGGACGCAGGTAAAAGGCAACCATACATTGATGTTGCTCTCCCTCTCTGCCTCTCTCTCTTCCCTTCCCTCTGGAAATAATAAAAAGTCTTTTTAAAAAATCAAAATTAATTAAATAAAATCTTTTTTAAAAAAGTCTATCAACTTTTGACTTTTAAAAACATTTTGAAGTATACCATTTTCTGCCTCTTTAACCTGAGTGAATATAAAGGCTGTGATACTTGACACCATGACTATTAAAACAGGACAGAAGCTGCTGGGGTTATGGCAATTTTCCACCAATGAGCTGCTTCGTGTTGTTTCGAATTTAACTTTCTCATAACCAGGGCTGTATTATATAAGGATCTTCAAGGAGTATATAATTCCTAAGAATCTCAAAAAAGGGAAAGACAAGCCTTTATAATGAGCTGACTCTTCTGAGGTTTCATTTTACATTTCAAGGGCCCTGCATTATAGTGTCATGCAGCTGAAAAGAGACACCGTAGGTGTCATAAAGGACGAGACAAAAGGAGATGAAACAGCTGGCGCATGTTGGTGACCTTCAAGAGCTCCCAGACTCCTTGGTATTCCAAAGAAGTATGACATGCACGATGATCCAAAGGGTATAACCATTCCCTCTGGGACAGAAGCCAGCACAGAAACTAGAGTCAGCTACCACCCAACAAATGAGAATCTGTTTAGCACCTTGAAGAAACAATATCAAATGACCCCTAAATCAAAACTGTACAAGGTCATCGCCTTCTAGTGAACTTAAAAATCTAGGGCCTCTGAGGTATGCTCTTGGCCCCATTCCAATTGCAATGTGACCTTGGAGAAGTCTCTTTTGAAGTCGTCTGGGTTTATAAAACCTGGATAATAATACTATCTGTCCCAGATGGTTGAGATGGTAGGAATTAATTAGTTCAAGCTGGAAAGGTCTTTGATAATGCTAAGTGCTGAATATTGTTATTGTTATAAGTGCAGGTGGAGGCAACGTTAGGTGACACATCTATAATTAGAAAGGCCTGGAAACTGGAAATGGTGCCAACACCCCAGGAGTTAAGAAGACAATGCCTCGTGTCATTTCGACCCTGAGAAGAAGTTCGCTTATTATGACTGAACGCTTAATTCTGCCTTTTGTTCTCTTTGAAAGGTTACAGCTTGACTTGGACCTGCCCACCCTGGAGCATAGTTTTACTAGGTGCATGTGCTTTTCAAGGCAGTATTCTCAAAGAAATGCCGACACCCTTGGGTGTCGTATGATGCTTGTGAATTCATCTGAGTCAGGGAGGAAGTAAGCCTTTCCCCAGACATACCCGTCGTCTGAAAAATGCAGACAATTTCTTGATCTGTACAATAAAGGGAGAGGCCTAAGCCTCCTTTTAGCAAAGAAAAGCTTTCTTTTATCCCCCTAACAATTTTTTAAAGATCACAAAGTGTTATGTGGACTCTAACTAGGTAAAATAGATGAAAACTGAGCCATGTCGAATGGAAGGACAAAGGGGACAATCTTTCCATTGTCTGCAGTGACCCTGAGTGTCCTCGTCCGAAGGGAAGGTTCCCCTGAGCCCTGGCCCAGTCGCCTGCACCCCGCTGCACACATACGGTCTGCACCTGCTCCATGTAGACAGGACCCCCTCCCGGAGTCATCCCTCTGAGGGGTGAGGGGCCCAGCTCCCAGGGGAGGAAAGAAAGTGGCCAAGAGAACAGTGCCAGGCTCGGGTCACACAGCCAACGTGTGGCAGGTGTGCCCACTGTGACCCTCCAAAAAAGGAGGCTCTAATTGAAGGCTGAGTACTTAAAAAAAAAAAAAGCAAAAACCAACAGAATTACACTCGAGTTTGTTGGCCCTAATGTGTTATCGGCTGATAGAAATTTATAGCATATTTGCATTTTAAACGTGACAAAGCGTCATAAGTAGCTCTCTAATGATGACATTTCAGGGGAATTTATTTTAGACTATGGCTCCGGGCCAAGCTGTGGATGTCCCTCTTTCACATCTGAACTTCTCTCACGGAGAAGTTTATTTATGTCCTGCTCCTGGTTACTCTCTCCACATTCACATGGACTTAAGGACTCGAGTAACATTGTCACTAAATCCAGCAGCCTTTCCTTAGAACTCTTTCTCTTCCATCTTTTTATGGCATTTGCATTTTTATATCATCCCACCTGATATACAACCCATTGTAAAACCATTACTCTGAGATGTATGTAACACTACACTTGTTTAACTCTCCTTCCCACCTCTCTGTGAAATCACTTTTTTTTTTTTAACCTTTAAAAGCTTTGCTTCTTTTGATCTCTTAGTTGTATGAGTCCTGCAGGCTACTTACCTGAGCAAATAATACCTATGTTTAAAATTGTCCCCGGTGCCCCATGGTTTATACCTTCACGAAGTATGACCTGTGGAGCACTGTTCGCACAAGGCAGCAATAAAAAACAAATGGTCAGAAACCATGGAGAATAATTCTCTCAGCTGCACATTTAAGGGACTAAAACTTAAATAAGTTCTTTCATGGTCTTACTTCCAGATGGAGTGGCCAGAGACACAATTTTGGCCAATAAGTCGGAAACTGAAGTCCGTTGACCCTTCACTTTTCTTCCTGCCTTTACCATGGACCGGAAGCAGGAGCTGCAGTCACCAACTTGCGATTTGGAAGGAAGGGCAAAGTGAGTTGCAGAGATACCAGCTCCCACCCTATGAAGGTGTAGCCTAGGTGAGCAGCCTCCTACCTCCTGAGTTCTCGGTCCCTATGGTCACCGAATCCCATTTGTTGGCACTTCCCCAATCAGGTGATTTACACCTTGCCACGAATCACATTTCTAACCAAATATAAAATTGCAACATATCACATGCCCCTCCTGGGACTTTAGAATGCACAGTAGAATACTAAAGGCCCTGAGAAATACTGAAGAGAAATCTGTCGAACGTTGTTTCGTGTATCATCTTCTAAACTCATTTGATCAAGGGACCCTTCTCTTCCTGGGTTCGCTTTCCCATCTCATAAGGACTAGAGTTCCCTACATCCTGGCTTTTCAGTGTGGTCTCCAGAGCAGCAACTTCTGCTTCACCTGGAAACTTGATTTAAAACCCAGAATTCTAGGCCCCATCCCAGAATCAGAATCCACCTTTTAACAATATCTTCAGATGGTTCCTATGCCATTAAAGATTGAGAAACTCTACTTTGGGAATCAAGGACAACAAACCTTGACATGTGTATGTGACCCATTATTTTGAGACATCTGTGATTATTGTTCCTGAATGCCTACTTCACTAATAATCACAGCTAGTTCTTATTGACTGCTTACTTTGTACAAGACATTATTCTAACTACTTTGCTTGTGTAAATCTCATCCAACCCTACGAGACAGGTACTATTATAATCATTTTATAGATGAGATAGTTGAGGCTCAGAGAAGTCAAGTAGCCTACCCAAGGTCACACAGCTACGAAGTGGCAGAATTCTTGGTGTAAGGATATAAGGATCACTATGTGGTATTGCCTCATCAACCTTTTATTTTGTTTCTATGCACCTTCCCACTATGGGTTCTTCACACAGTTTTCCCTCTGCTTCCTCTGACCTCCTCCTACTTCCTACTAATGAAAAGATACCAGCTAAAGAGCTTAGTTCTTCCAGGAAGCTTTCCCCAAGTCAGGTCAGGGCCCCTACTGCACATTCCCCAGGCACGTATTCTTCCTTCATACTTCCCTCCAGCTTTTAAAATTATTTATATTTTTATGATTATATGTATAGTTAATGTACATCTTTATTTTTAAAAAAACCGAGCTCCATGTGGCCTTGAACTGTAGTATCCTCTGTACCGAATACTTGTCAGCACCCAAGTACTTGGGAAAACATGTTACCCTTCATCCCGCTTTCACTCCCATTTTAAAGATTCTCTCTACCTCACCTGTCCACATTGTAGCCACAAGAACCTTGTGACCTGAGGGCAACACATTTCATGCAGGGCCAGAAGACTTGGATTGGAGTTCCTCTCCCCTTATTTATTGGCTCTGTAACTTGAAGCATCACAAAATCTCAGATTCAGATGATCTCAGCTCTGTGAATTAGGAATATGCTACCTCACAGGATGGTATACATGAGGCTTCTGAAATAAGAGCATAGCGTACATAAATATCCTAACAAGATGAGAGAATGTTTTACAGTGATTATGATCCTGAGTTGTGTTTATAAGAGCTCCAGTTGTGTAGTCAGAGACCTGAGTTCAAATCTTCGCTCATAGTATTTATTGTCCATGCAGTTGATTTGGCAACCTATTATTTGCTATATTTTTACATGTATAGTCAATGACATCATACTTAATTTATCATGTATTTATGCTGTGTCATCTTCCACATTGGTATGTTAATTCTATGCTTTTTGTTTTTGTTCAACATAACTTTTATCATATCCCTCTGCACAGAGCAATGCAGTAAATGGTAACATGAGCTACATTTATTGGGTGAGTATCACATAATTCCTTAGAGTAAGTAACAAAGGCAAGTGAGAATGAAAAGTAGTAAACACAACAACTACTATCATCATACATGTATATGTTCAGAGTTACTACTTTTCAAATCACTTTAAACCAAGGTTATTTGCAGAAATAGAAGCCCAAGGGAATAATTAAACAATATTTGAAATGAAGTCATTTGGCCTAATTTTCATAACCACAGATTTCAAAGAATACCACCATCCATGCCAGGTGTGCCAGACCACACCATTGTCAGTGTCAGCAGTATAGGGGCCCCCGTGGTAGAGCCCATTCAGGTTTGCAGAGTGGCACCTAGTGGGGGAAAAAATAAACACAGAACAATCAGAGGAAGATTCTGACACCCTTGTATTTTGCTAGCAAATGACCAAAAACATCTTAGCTGTGAATTCTGCCATTTTCAGACAAGGACGTTTTTTATCAGCTTGCAGAAGCTATGATATGCCTGCAACACACAAGCCTGAGGTTATAAGCCTGGTCACTGGTAGTGAGTGTGTAGATAAAGAAGCATTTTTTCTGATTAACAGCCTTCAGATGGAACAAAAGAAAGAAAGGAAGGAAGGAAGGAAAGAAAAGGGAGGTAAACCACCAAAAGCATAGCCATGTAACCCCGCCTTAGCAAGAATGGCGCGGTTTCACACCTCAACGTGTGCCATGGTGTCCTACCACCAGCTCCCCCAGATAATGTGCACTTACACATCATCCATTTGCTGCCAAGATAGAACTTTTGAAGTTCAAACATTCTCTTTCCCCCTTTTAAAATTACTAGCATACCAATTATTTTCACCTCAAGGATAAGAAAACAAAAAACCTAAACTTGCCATTTAAAGTTTTCCCAGCCATCAACCAACAACCATTTGTCTGAGTTGCTGTGGTCACTTTTTACTCTAACGTGTTGCTCCAATCTAGAAGAGTTGGTTTGGTTGTCGTACATTTTATATCTGTTAGTTTTGTCCTTGATATAGATTAACTAAGAATATGTGGTAATTTTCTGTGGACTGTTTTGAAATGAATTGCTACATACTTCTTTGTTGATATACCCAATGAAAAGATGTCACAGGGAGAATAATGACAGGAAATTGGAATAAATGTAACACAACAACAATACATTAATTTTTTTTAATGAAAATAAATGGGCGAATAAATGAAAAGGAAAAAGATATCAGGCATTAGGATATAAGGAGAACATTCATAAAGGATAGTTCTGAAAATTTATGGAAAGCACCCAAATTATTGAATCAAGAAAACCTTACAATTTACCCCAAATTGTCAAGTGGTTGGCTTGGATCTTTTATCCCACTTAGTGGTTCACTTCTACTGACCACCTTGACGGTCATCTTAATGTACATAGATGTAACTCATCAAAAACATGTCTACTAAATCTGATGAGTCCAGAGTATACCGTGTTTTTAAAACTGCATAGAAAACAATGTCAACCAAGAAAATGCTCTAAATGGAGCCTGCAGAATATCTATTTTGGTATATCTCTGTTTTCCTACAGATATCCGCTACATACACATTTTTTGTTTGCCCTATGGCTTGAATCCCACGTGGAATGGACTGAAAGGCCAACACAGGAGATCTTAGCTGTTCTGAGAATAAATTTCCAACACCTTCCCGATTCTAGAACAGCCTGGACTAGAAAAGAGACTCCCTCAGTAAAGACATCCACACTGTGACTGACGGGCTGTGTGGAGAAAGAACGTCATACAGGTGGAAAATTACAAAGTGCATGCCAATATTTCATGAAACTTAGCTACTACAATAAGGAGGAAAATGATAATAGAATTGAAGTGCAGTCGTGGCAGGCATGGTGGAAGCCACACCAGACCTCCTTTTGAACAACTGATGTTTTCTCCAGCTTTTTGGATTTTCCACCTGCCCCCCCCCCGCCCCCATCAACTCCTCTCACTCCAAGGGCAGCACGTGCTCCCTGGGGGACTCCAGCCACTGACCTGCTTTTGTCCTCCTTGGACCCCTCTCGCTAAAGTCAAGTAAATCATTTATGTGCACAGGCTAATATGTGTGCCCATGTCATTCAGACATGATACCAGCTGAACAACCGGGCAGCAGGGACATGATTTTGGTCTTATATTATTAACTGATGCGATTGTTGTTCCTGCTATAGAATTCTGTTCAAAATCAAACATGAAGGAATGTTTGCAAGTTTGTGAGTTATAGGTAAGTTTACATACTGCAGATCATTTTTACACAATGCTAACTTAGAAAGACAGGGGGTGGCGGGAGGAGAAAGAGAAGTCCACTAAACACGGTTTCTAAAAGAACAAGAAAACCACCAGGGAGAAACTGCCGCTACCTTTGATTTGCTAGAGTTGGAAAGATACCTTGGTCTCTGTCCCCTCTCATGGGTGCATGTGCTTCAGTTCCCTTACACGTGACAAAAATTAAACGTACTCACTTTTAGAAAATGTCTGGTATACCTCCACCTTATAAAACCGAGGATCCTTAAATACTTTCAAAGTGCTTACCTAACAAAAATGTTAAACTTTGGATTGTGGAACTTAAGTGGATAGTTCTCAATGACTCGGAAAATCTGGCATTTCGGAAATAATCACTATAAATTCTGTAATGGAAAGTTTAAATGTCCAGAAAATTTGAGGTGGACCGCGTCTTCTAAAGAGGAAAGAAGGTGTTCAAATCTCATGGGCTGCCTAGCAGTCTGAGCACATCTGCTTTGCAGGTCAGACCCATCAGGTTATTTTTAAAGAAGACGGTATGAAGTTTCCATGCCTGCCTTAAATTTGTGATTATGATGAAGAGGGCTGTCTGGAAACCACTTCAGGTGACGAGTTAAAGGAATCAGGGCTCTCTGGACCAGAGAAGAGAAACTATTGAGGAATACTATCAATACCATCTCAGCCGGTGCCTGAGGGTTTACGTTGACAAGGAATTACAATTATTCTGCAGCTACCAAAGGAAAAACTGGTGAAGCTGATTAGGTTACATTAAAGTATTCAACCCGAGGGGTGGAATTCGGTTTCAGGAATATTGCAGAGAAATTTTCTGCACTGGCAGGAGCTTGGATTCAGTGAGTTAATGCAAGTTACAGTAATTGAAAAGTAGTATATATTACATAGATTTAAAAAATGACAAAAACAGCATTTCATATGATGGGTGAAGAGCTTCTTGGTTATTGGGAAGCCAAAAATATTTTTCCTATATGTCAGTGCTATTCGTGTCCATTTATGGCCTACTGTTTACAATAACAACCTTATAATTCAGTGTGCAAACTGACTTTGACTTTTCTGAGACATATCTTTCAAGCTTGACTCATGTGTACAATGTCCCTCAAAAATACTTCATCACTGAAGAATTCCAATAAGGATAATTACTTAATAATACCAGCCCTGAAGGCCAACATTATCTCAGACAGGAATTGAAATTAGTACCCACCAGCAAGATGTCATCAATGCCCATACAATTATGTTTATAAGACGCAAACCTGTTAAACCACCAGCCAGACTGATCTTCCTGGGCACAGTTCCCTTTGTAGTTGTCATTATCTCTGTCCCATGTGCTGAATTTCATTCTTTGATGACTGCCCCACCATTGCACCTCAGGATCAAACTTCACTGCAAGCGCATCTCCAGCTGTTCCAGAATATTCTCCGACATTCAACACATAGGAACTCTAAAGAAAGAGGCAACTGCTACTGTCAGTTGTCACTATTTTAAAAGGTTTATTTAATACATGAAAGAAACCTATATTTTTGTTTACACTGAGTTCAGGGTTTGGCGTGTATGGTTTATACATTACTTTCTAGTGTTGCTTATTTAAAAATTGTAGTACCTTTTCATCTCCAACTTTGAAAATTTTGTATTGGGCATGACGGCTATTTTTTTCAAAATCTGCAAGGTCGATTTTTAAAGTGTAGTTTCCTAGAAAACAACAACAATAACAAATTGCAGCTTTGTTCTTTAATGTGGGAGATAGCATTGACTCGCTGAGGTTTCAAAAAATAATGGCTCTGTTTTACCTACACCAACTCCTTCTGCTGCCCGTCAGTTTTTCAAAGAATAAACAGTGACTCCATTGCACTTACATCATGAACACTTTATTGTATATTATACTTGAAAAAAAGTAGGAACACAATATTAAAGATTAAAAAATTTCTACTACACTTATCATAAAAAGGTAATGCAATTTACCTGTCAAAGAACAACAAAAAATAAGTCACTATATAGTTAATAGCTTAAGAAAAGGAGTTTTAAAAAGTTTAAATATGTATCCCCCTTTCCTTAATTGTGGGTAAGAATGTTGATCTTAAATATAAATAATGACTGAATAATTAATATCTTCAAGTAATCTTCAAGTAATGGGTCTCATTGCCCCTTCATTTGCAAATGACAAAGACTATTACTTTTTCAGAAACACAACTACATCAGGAACATCAAAAGCTATAATGTTGGGGATGGATGTAATACAACAACAATAAAATTTAAAAAAATAATTAAAAAAATAAAAATAAAAATAAAAGCGATAATGTTGAATAGTATATCCTCTCTTCTGCTACTTTAATAAATAAAATTTCAGGCCCTGGCTGGTGGCTCAGTGGATAAGGTACCGGCCTGCGAACCCAAAGGTCGCAGGTTTGATTCCCAGTCAGGGCACATAACAGGGTTGCAAACCAGGTCTCCAGTCAGGTCTGTGGCTGGAGGCAGGTGAAAAGCAGCCATACATTGATGTCTCTCCCTCTCTGCCTCTCTCCCTTCCCCTCTTTCTAAAAAATAATGAAATAAAATATTTTAAAAATAAAAATAAAATTTCACAATGACCTGTAGAACCAGGTTTGAATTTGGTCTTAGCTTTCTCCAGATTCCAAGGTAGAACATGAGGCCCAGGAGGGAGCCCCAGGGTCCCCTCACACAGCTTTGGTCTACGGTCTGCCTCCCTTCCCATCCTACCCCCACCTCCATCATACAGAGCAAGGGCCTGCCCACACGTGCGGACTTCCAGACTGCACATCCAAGCTCTGATTACACTGCAGTGAAAGCTGTTCCTTCACCTTCCCTCAGGATTAGGGGTACACACGCCAGGGGCACAGCCCTCCCACAACAGGACAGGTGAAGAAGCATGAACAGGTCCTGGAGACACGTTCAAGGCTGTTTGAAATGCTGGATTCCTTATTACAGTAGTGAGTCTAGGATGGAGTGTGGGCTCCCATGAACCTTGGCATTTTGGTCCCATAGATTCCTTCTCCCATGGAGAAGTACCAAAGTAATGATATTTTAGACAATTATTGAACTGTGGTTAACCATGCAAAAGTATATACGGGGAATTTTACAGATGTTTGCAACTTACCTCGAAATGTGTCAGAAATTAAAATGAATTGGTGGGCAGATAAATGGATAGATATGGACAAAACCAAGTAAAATTTTAATATAGAGTATAGGTGATAGGTTAAAATTTCTTTCAGTTTTGCCGTATCTTTGACAGTTTCCAAATAAAATTTGGATGACAGGTGAAAACAAGCATGTTAGTGTAGTATGGTATTTGATGGCAAAAACTACCCCAATTCCCCCATTTCTTCATCTCCCCCTTAGCAACCGGACTTTGCAAACCCACCCAGGAAGTCTATTTTCCGTCCCTGTACTTCTGAGCTGGTCCTGTGACTTGCTTTCACCAATAAAAGGCAGTAAAAATGACTCAGTGCCAGTTCTGAGTCAAGAAACTTACCAACTTCCACTGTCTTTCTTGGAACTCTGCGCTCCAAGCACAAGGTCAAGGCTAGCTAGCTGGAAGGCGAGTGACCATGTGCAGCAGAGCTGAATTGTTCCATCTGAGGGCTTAGAAGCACCAGCCTCCAGCTGGCCAGAAATCTGACCACAGACCCACGAGCAAGCCTGGCTGGATCAGCAGAGCACAGCTGATCAGCAAAACAACCCAGACAACATGGAGATAGATTTGTGGGCAAAACCAAATGGTTGGGTTCGCCACTAAAGTTTTGAAGTGGCTTGTTAGGCAGTATTATGGTGACAATAGGCAACCATACCTTAGGTAGATTTTGAGGCACTTAAGGCATTTTAAAAAGAATGATTATGACATTATATTCCTTGCCCAGAAATAGAAAATAACATACTTACATAAATTCCTCCACCCCCAAGGCCTAGTTTTCTTTTTCTCTATTTTTAGTTTTAAGCAGCCATATGTATATTTTTAAATTTAATTTAATTGTTGTTGTATTCCATCCATCCCCTTTTTGCTCCCCTCTGTCCCCCTCCCCACCCACCCATCTCCCCCCCAAAGTCCATCCCACCTGTTTAAGCAGCCATGTTTTACAGAGGGAATTGGTCTCTTTTAGAGACCAATGCCATCTGCAAATTACAATAGTTAGTGAATGAGTTCTATTGCCCATAATTTAGTGAAAAATATTTTAGTGGTTTTTTTTTTCTTTTTTTTTAAGATTTTATTTCATTATTTTTTAGAAAGAGGGGAAGGGAGAGAGGCAGAGAGGGAGAGAGACATCAATGTATGGTTACGTTTCACCCGCCTCCAGCCATAGACCTGACTGGAGACCTGGTTTGCAACCTGGTTATGTGCCCTGGCTGGGGAATCGAACCTGTGATCTTTGGGTTCACAGGCCGGCGCCTTTATCCACTGTGCTACCAGCCAGGGCCTTTTAGTGGTTTTTTTAAATTGTATTTGCAACGGATTTGATATTAGGCAAGACTTACCTTGTGTGGTTAATAAGTGAAGATTTTTATTACCCAGCCAATATTCACCATTTTTTTGGACAAAATTTCCAAAGCCATCTTCATAGTCATTCCAGCCTCTAAGACATATACAGTGAAAGTTGATTTAAGCAAAATCCAAATAGACCTTTGCAACACCTAAGGTGCCCACCCTGCCTCACTGTTGCTCCCCCACCCAGTATTTTCTTGATTTATTAATTCTTTCAGTTATTCTTATTTAGAGAGAGTGAGTCTGTCTAATTAGTAGAATTTAGGACAAGATGAAAGAGTTTACCGATGATAAAGTTTACCTTTTCTACTCCAAATAAATCCTTATGTCATAATTAGCACACCTGTTAAAGTTCTCACTGCCATCAGATCGTCTCTGAATTACAGTCCATCCTCCTCCATCAGACATATCACAGTAGACGGAGAATTCTGCTGGGCTCTGGAGAGGCTTGATTTTGTAAAATCCACTGCTCTTATGCCCATCATTGAAAATCTCTGAGCAATCTGTTAAACGAGGTAATGTAACATTTGTTGTTCTTTCTTCCTTTCTTTCTTCCTTTTTTTTTTTTTTTTTTTTTTAATAAAGGGAGCCTCTGAATGTGATTACTAAATACTAAGGCAGACAGATAAACACATGATGTAGATAATCGGCTTTTTAAATTGCATCTTGTACATCTTCCACTGGAAATTATCAAAGTCATTTATTTTCCTAGGATTTAATTGTCCTCTAGCTCCTTGATATGATGATGGGGGAAGTGGGGGTGAAATGGGGATCTGGTTTCTGGAAAACAATTTTTTAAAAGATTTTATTTATTATTTCCAGAGAGAAAGGAAGGGAGAGAGGCAGAGAGGGAGAGAAGCATTAATGTACAGTTGGCTTTCACCTGCCTCCAGCTACAGACCTGGCTGGAGACCTCGCTTGCAACCCAGTTATGTGCCCTGACTGGGAATTAAATCAGCGACCTTTGGGTTCGCAGGCCAGTGCCTTATCCACTGTGCCACCAGCCAGAGCTGGAAAACAATTTTTAAAAGTACATGTGTTCAGTTCCTTACAGCTTATATAAGGGAAACGTACAGATTTATCAGACAGAATGGTGGAACTTATCTCCTATGAAGCTGCAATTAAAGTAGAAATATAACACCCAACATCCAATATGGATTTTCTTGATTTAGAGCATCACAAATCATTCAGAATATCTGCAAATTAACTCCAAATAGTAATCTTTTTGTTAGAGTCTTACCACCTTCTAGTCTCACCAGATTTTTTGTTCTAAACCACTGAAATTTCTAATAGTTCATGTAATCTTATTTTTGTGAAAAAACTGAACACTTCTACTATTCTTTTTATCCCAGCATTCTCTTTTTTCCATGGTATTTCTTTGACCAGAGAAGCAAATGTAGCTACCAGTTGGTCACCAAAAAGCAATATCTTTTTCTTACACCACTTGAGGAGATAAATTAATATCATTGGGTCTCATATGGGCTAGTTTTGCAGACTTAGAGAATATGGTGAGTATGACTTCACATTGCTCGGGTCCCCAGGAAGCTATGTTTTACAGTGATGGAAGTATTAGCCATTAGACAGGGATATTTTCAAGGATACTCATTCACAGGCTTCTTCATAAAAATATTTTCAATACTATAATGTGACATCACAAATGTTTCTATTTTACCCTTATTATTTTGCTATTTCTTATCTTTAAATGTTTTTCCTCTTTCTGATTGGATAATTTAATTCTTTTAGCATATTTTAAGTTCTTTCTTCATTTTCATTGTTTTGATGCCAAATTATCTACAACTCTGTTTTGTTCCTAACAAAATATACGCCACTCTACAAAATGTACTCCAGATTGAATAGGTAATAGGAATCAGAAGAGAAAAGAAAATAGAGACACGTCATCATTTTCTAAAACCTTCCCCAAGTTGAGAACAATCACATGCTACTGCTTTGGTAAGATGATCATCTTTAATGATTTAAGCTTTATTCACATAATTATTTTTGAGATTCAGAAGCCCAAGTTGTCTTTACACTGCTGATTTATTTCTTTAAATCCTGGTTTATTGATTAAACAAACAGTAAAACAATAGGAAAATGACTACGTGAAATTAGCTCCATGTTGTTCAAAAGCTTACAGCTCGCGGTGGAGTATAGTGCAGGCCACTTCTCACGAGAGTGGGCAGATTTTCACTGTCCTCATTAAGAAAGGAACCCTTTGCTTCCATTTATCCTCTTACCAAAATGCTGAACAGTCAAGGCTCTTAAGGTTCCACTGGCTGCTTTCCAGGCAAACATGGACATAATTAGCTATAACGTCTGTCTCTGGAAAACTTTGTGACCATATAGAGTTTTCAGCCAACATTTTCTATTTGTTTTTATTTTATGCCGGATGTGAGTTTGTGTGTGCTTCTAAAAATTGTTTTCAGTGTAGTCAAGGATCTAGTATAAATGACCCATGGACAAGGACAGCAGGGTGGGGACTGACTGTGGGAGAGGAGAGGGGTGTGGGTGGGCAGGGCAGGGGAGAGGAATGGGGACAATTGTAATAGAACAACAATAAATTAACTTTAAAAAATAATAAAGTATTTTTTTAATTAAATAAAAACATTTTTTCTTCCCAAGGGAAAAGGTCAAATACAATGTAAGATCCAGAGGAAAGCTTTCAACAGGGAGGAAAAGCAAAACAAAACAAAAAAGCCACCCAACTTAGAAATCAAACAAGCATCTGAAGCAAAATTGCTTAGCAAATAAGGAGCACTGCGCGGGGGAAATGGGGTTTATACTACCATTGCAGGGAGTTCTAACAATGTGGGGGTTTTAAAATATTAGCTAGATATTTAAAACTACAATTTTCAAAATGTTTTTCTTAAAGATTTATTTATTATTTTTAGAGAGGGGGCAGAGAGACTGGGAGAGAGACATCAATGTATGGTTGCCTTTCACCTGCCTCCCGTTCAGAATGTTTTGACCCACTCAACTCCCTAGAAATTACGCAGGAGTAAGGCAGGAATAAAGACCTCTGTGTTCATAGGAGTTAAAAAAAAAATGGAAGGAAGAAAGAAAGGATTTTGGGGTCCTTGCTAATCCTAGAGCGAGGCCAAGGCCTCCTGCCCCATGGACAAGCACAGCATTAAACTGGGAGAGGTGAATACTTTCTTGGATCATTTAGGAAACAGACCGTGTTGGAAGTCCTAATGTTTAAGCTTTTCATGAAATGACAGGACAACCTGCCGGGTGGACTTTTTCCTTTTATCCCAGGATGGAGGCTGAGCTCAAAACTGAGAATGAAGGGCACTATCCACTGGGCTTTCTAAATTCAAAGAAAGGCCAGCAAGTGGCCAGCACCCTCTCTGCCCTCCACAGCGATGCTGCAAATGCCCCACCTGGCCCTCCACTGCCCCCTCCACCCCGAGTTGACAGAAGAAGGAAAATAAGAGGAGAATCTCTCTGGTTCCTTGGAAAGAGCAGTATTCTTAGAGGGTGGAGTGAGTGGGCTTTCTCTTCGGAAGACCAGGGAGCCAGGAAACCCCGCAGTCCCTCCTTATCCCAGGTTTCCCTTTATATTGTTTCATAATAGTTACCAATGGTTAACTGTGGCCTGAAAATATTAAATGGGAAATTCAATGAATAAGCAAATGGTTAAGTTTTAAACTGCTCTGTTCTAAGTAGTGTTGATGGGGACTCAAATGTTGGAAAATGTTAGTTTCAGGTAACAGTTTACAAGCTTAGTAATCAACCTATATAAAAAGCTATTGTTTCAGGAACTGGAGGGCTGACCCACTTTGATTCCAGGGATCTGTAAGCAGTTCCACCTTTGTGACTCAGGAGGCCTGCAAGCCATCAAGATGGTGTCTGAGCCATTATGCTTCAGGGTGAGACGAACCCCAGGACACAAAGACCTCTGCCCAGGACACAGATGAAAGAATGCTGCAGCTTTTACCTGATTCACTTTTTCCCTGAATTCCAAACCCCTTACCTACACCCTTTGTCTCCTTCTAAAAAGATCTGTTTAAAATTGAATTTAAGATGGTCTGTTAGGGTACAAACCCACCATTGTCTCAGACCACCAACCATCTGAGTAAAGCACCCATAAAGACTCAATTCCTGTCTCAGCTTTTTGGGTCTGGTGGATGACAGGCAGTACAAACACCAGCTTGTGTCATGAAATCTCAGGAGGCCGGCTCCATCCAGTGGGGGATGGTAACTCATCCCTCTGACCAAGTCTCCCTGCTGCAGACACGCCCCACAAGGCACACAGAGGTAAAGTAACTTTCCAAAGACCACAGTTAGCAAGGTGGGCAGCTGGACTTGGAAACCAGTCTCCGGAGTCTATACCCCAACCACTACACAGACTGCAGGGGACCACTTCACAAAGACGGGGCTCCTGCAGAGGGGAGCATGGCGAGGTGGTCTTGTTGGCTGAACAGATGTGATGCCACAGGCTACTGTGAATGTCCCCAGTGAATGTGAATTTGGTACTATAATCTTTTAAGTTAGTTACATAATTCAATTGTGTCCCAAGGTTTTTAAAGGATGCCTTTAATCATATATTATATAAAAATCATGTAGTTTGTCCACTGTTTGCCTAAATTGCTAGGTTATATGTAATCAAGTGTTTTCTACTCTGAAATGAGTTAGGATTCAGAAAATAATTCTTTTAATAATAACATAGTAACTTGTAAATATGAACAAAGAAATTTGTTTCTAGAGATCATATACATGAATCTTTTTAAAATTCAAGGATGCCAAAATCTGATATGAGCACGTTCTTATATATGTCATATAATATTATATAAGATTATATGTAACATATTATATATTTTATTAAAATTTGTGTTATTATGAGAAATGCTTGCCATCGACAGGCTCTCTAGTGCTCTCCTTATATGTTGAAAAATAAAGTACAGTTGAACTGTATTTCTGTTTTATAACTCATTCCCCCCTCTCCTCCTTCTTGCTTACACCACATATGAAAAAAATTAAACATGGATCTACTGACTCTTTTTAGCTGTTATATCTAGAAACAGTAACCTTGGATGTCTATTTTCTATTGTTATATGTGTTTTAATGTTATCAGAAACACACACAACATAATGGTTTGTCTGGATTCTGTCCATATCACCCGCTACCCAATTCCTATTGATATAGTCAGTCCTGCTCTGACCTTGATATTTTAATTTTTTGGTAACTGATTTCCTGCCTTCCTCCTTGGTGACCTCTTGTTTCCTCAAGTCACTTCCAGCACTCTCAACAGTGCTGGACTTCTAGCTCCTAAACATGATCAATCACGCAGTCTCAGTAATAAACAGCCAATTGCCTGCCTCCTGCCGTCGCCTGACACTTGAACCTGTGTGACAACCTGCTCAGTTGCATCTGAATAGATACCCCGATCCTGAGCTTGGTTGGGAATGTGGAGTACTGGTACTTCTGCATCCGCCAATTCCTTGCCCTTGGGGCCTAGTTTTGGCTTCACAATCTGTCTGCTCAGCCCTAGAATAACCAACCTGTTGCCTTTCTCTCAAGTTGTCATTCAAATAACTGCCTGGTTATACCCCGTCAATCTGTTTGAGGTGTTTGTACCACCCTCACTTTCCTCGTCTCTCTAGCTGTGATCATGTACTTGGGGATCTTCACTGCTGCCTTCTCTGATCTCCCCTCCCCCACCCCAGCTCCTTTTTCTGATTCAGGGGCCAGAGACAGAGCAACAGGGGCTGAGGATGACAGCAACATATTCAAGGTCATTCGGGTGGTGGGGGGAAATATAATGGCCGAGACTTGGCATCCATCTTTCCCAAGGAAATTGAAACGGGAAAGGAAGACATAGAACACATAACTTTGTTCATTTTTGTCAGGACCCCTTCCAGTTTTATATAGCTTCTTGTGTAACCTAATTTACCTTTGGAATATTTTTTAAACGGCAGCTATACTATGAGCTGTGTGACAGGCACAGTCCAAAATGCTTTCTATGCGTTCATTCATTTAATCCTCACAAAAATCCTATAAGCTAGATATTGTTATTATCCTTCTTTTTCAACTAAGAAGACTGAAGCGTAGTAACGTTACCTAGTGCACCAGAGAAAACACTGCTAGTGGATGCATTTTACAAACAACAGGCAAATCATCCTTGGTTTCAAAAGAGACTGTTAGGCCCTGGCTGGTGGCACAGAGGATAAGGCACCAGCCTGCAAACCCAAAGGTCGCTGGTTCAATTCCCAGTCAGAGCAGATAACCAGGTTGCAAGCCAGGTCTCCAGCCATGTCCGTAGCTGGAGGCAGGTAAAAGGCAACATGGATGTCATGGATGTCTCTCTCCCTCTCTGTCTTTCTCCCTTCCTCTCTGTCTAAAAATAATAAATAAAATATTTTTTAAAAAAAGATAGACTATTATTATGTGTTGGGTGACTAAGAGCAGGACAGACCCAGGCCATTGTGTGCTCTCCTCACTGTCACTGTCACTGTCACCCTCCCGGCGTCTGCTGATCCTCTAGGAGAATTCAACAGTAACAAAGATGCAGCCAGGCTTTCAGCTATGTTGAAACAGGCCCGTCTTGTGGGTGGTGTGTCTGGTTTCACAGTCCCTGAGCACCGGCAGCCCTGACTAAAGGCCTTTCTAGTTACCTTTCTTTATAAAGGTATTACAATGCAAGTTGTATTCATTTGCCATAATAAATGCCACAGGTGGAGTAGCGTCAACAACAGAAACGTATTTTCCCACAGTGGTGGTGCACAGAAATTCAAGATCAAGGTGTCAGTGGGTTTACTCCCCTGAGCCCTTTCTCAGTGGCCAGCAGACATCTGCCTCTCGCTGCATCCTTACACGGTCCTTCTTCTGTGTACCCACCTCCTTATTTCTCTCTGTGACAGAATTCAGCCCATCACTGGGGGGCGGGGGGCATCTGTCGCATGGCCTGGTGACCAGTCTGCTTCTCTACCCTCTTCTCTGTGAATCATTTGTCACCCGCAGTCACTGCCCCATTAACCCAGGGAGACCTTGCTCTCCAGCCTGGGTCTTTTCAACATTTCCTGCAGTCTCTGGGGAGGGAGCTGAAGCCTGCTGGGTGGATATGCATTTCAACCAGGCCCCAGACTTGGCCCAATGAAAAGGACGCTGCACTGCCACCCCACCTCCTTTCTGAAATGAAAGGAAAACCTTCTGATCCCCGACCCCAGGACACCTTGGACCTTTCTCAGCCAGACCTGGGTCTGCTCGTAAACAATCTTACCCACAGCCATCAGCAGAAGACCCTGCCCTTTCCAGCCTCACAGGGGTCCTTGTTCCTTGCTTAGGGGTGGAACGGGTTTGTAGACAGTTTCCCATGAGTCACTCGCATTCCTGCGTGTTTTGCAGGTAGAGCTTAAGTCCTAGAATAATTTTTCAGGGGTGTGCGCCTAGTGGACACCTTTGGGAGACAGGGACAGTGTCTCCCTGTAGAGGAGATGGCAGGTTTGCTTGCTGTCCACCATTGTAAAGGTAACAGCTGTCTCTGGTCAAAAGCAGGGCAGCTTTTCTTATCACCTGTTAGGAAAGACTGAGTTTCCACAGACTTAGGCTTCCTCAGCTGTGACGTAGCCCCCTGCCTGCACAGTGCCCACCCTGATTACCACACGCTGCCAGCAAGGGATTGATGCAAACCGGAGGAGGTTCGAGTCTCTGACCTTCGAGTCTTATCATCTGCCAGCATCCCTGCAGCCAGGGCCAGCTAACTTGCTAACCTGCAAATTGAGTGCAATCTCTGGCCTGTCACATTCTTTACGGGCACCAGTCAGCCTTTTAAAAGGTCACCGGTGAGTCTAAGGGCTGAGAATCCTTGTCTCCAAGGAACCTCTACGGATCCTGCTTCCTGGGCCATCTTTCACAGTCTCACCTAATGTCCACTCATCTAGCTCTCCTTGCAGGTCCCAGCCTGAGTCTCTGCCCTGTGACTGATGCAGACAGTCCCTTGGTTTTTCCAAATCTTTTTTTACGGGGATTGTTGTTTGATTCCTCCATGTTCTAGGCTTCAGAGCCGCAGGCCATGCTCACCTTACATCCATTCATTCCAGTGGGTCTGGCTTCCTTCTGATCTCTAACAGGGGGATGGGGGCGGGAGGTTGTAATGCAAGGACAGACGGTAAAGGATCAGGTGGCTGGACAACTGAGGGTCTGAGCAAAACTCGATTAGAAGCTTGGTAAAGAGAGAAAAAGGGAGCATTTCACTGAACCAGGTTCTAGGATCCTCACCACTTTTATATCCACCACTGGTGGGTATATTTGAAAACACAAAACAAAGATGTCTTTATTCTCATCAGTCTGACATCTCTGTAGCCTCAATAATTTCAAGGTACAGGCAAATGTATGTCTCAGTTTATATTTGCTTATCTTGTTATTCCTATCTCACCGTGCAACTTTGCTTTCATTGATTATTATGAGGATCTATGAGGATCTACAATGTTCCAGGCACTCTGATAGGCAACAGGGAGGGAGGAATACATTACACATCATCCCAGATCTTCCGAAGTACCCAGATAATTGGCCAAGGTAAACTCGTCAACAGACGGATTATCATTCATCATGGCAGAAGCTGGACTGGACAGATGAACAAATTGATGGCATAAACGTTATTTCTGACAACTGTTTATTTACTTTAAAAGCTGCCTGGAGGAAACCAGGTGACTAGTTTTCTACAGGTAATAGGTCCAGCACTAGGTACACATGCTGATAGTTGAATATTATTTAGTTTCTAGACGGAAATACCGGCCTCATCAAAAGAAAAGTCACCAAACTATAAAATATACACATAAAGTAACTTTCATTTTCCTAAATAATCCTTTCCTTTCCTTAGATAAAATTGTATTCTTTTACCTTATTTATTACCCTGAGGCACATCAGAGTTTTAGAAGAAAAACTGTATACATGTAACAAGAAATGATACACAAAAACAAAGCTCAATTGTAAAACTTCACAAATTCAATCTGCCACTGATACTTAAAGTCTATTGTCTTGATTCCTTATTAAACTAGTAAGTTCTCAGATATTGAGCATTGATTTTAAATGTCCCCTGCAGATATAACAGAGGGGAAAAGGGTAACATGTTTGTGGACATTTGAACTTGGCATAATGCTGCCCGCTTGTTACCGGACTAGGAAAACATCTTTAGCAAAACCTGGAGTGATCGCATGATCAGCACTGTCATTGCCCATGGGCATGTAAGTTACTGACACACGAAAGAAAAATAGATTCTGACCTGCATATTGCCTCTTGCCGCCAAGATCGACGATGCTGCTGTCCTCGCCTTTATCCAGGAGCTGGATTTCCTTCTCGTGCAAAAGCTGCGCAATCTTGACCTGTTGCTGCTTGACCCGGGTCTCCAGCAGGTGCACCTGGGCTCTGAGACGGGCCTGCTCCCGGAAACAGTCCTCCAGAGCCTGCAAAGTCATGTGTCTTGTTCTCATGGGACACAAATGACCCTGACCAGCTGGCTGAATCGATTCCATTTTGTTCCCAGCTCCCATGTCAGAATGTTGTTCCAACCGGGAAGCAGTTTGAAAGTTCGAATACTACTTGCTACTTGAAGGATGGGAAGGCCAGGCCTCTGCCAAAGTGCTTGAACTAACGAGTGGTACAATGCCAAACAGTCGACGTGATTATGCTAAGATTACAGTCACCGTCTCATTTGACCCTCATCTCAATTCCATAAGGTAGGAATGGGCTCAGCTCTGACGAGTGGCTCAGACAGTCCCAGTGGGTAAGAGAAGTCAGGATTTATATCCGACTGAGGTTTCTGTTCTCAATCGCTATAGGACACTAAGTGCTTTCTTACCAGTAAAACAAACTAGGCTTTTGAGTGACCTTTCGGTATTCATATGTCTTAAAACTCTCACTGAAGGCTTATAATCTTAGACACATGGTCACCTTTATAAAGAAGGCTTAATTTAGACTCTCATATTCTTGATTATCACACTCATTTACCTGCTGCTGAAAATTTTGCCGGATTCACTTGAACTTTTGGCTCATTTATTGTTTTGTCCTCGATCACTTTAAAAAGGGATGGGAGGAGGCTGGGTCTTTCAGTTAAGCCACTTCTCTTCTCTAAAAAGGCAAATGACCCGAGAATATTGCACAGGAGAGAGTTTATCAGCTCCTGTCTCAAGTGGCACCTGACTGGGCCAATTCTCCAAAGATGAAGCGAATGTGACGGGTGTACTGGGAAGGAGAGTCGCAGAGCTGGGTCTCCTGGGGAGAGGTACTGAGGCCAGGAGGCTGCGGTCAGGTACTGGGGACTCAATGCTGGGAGACTCACTAGAGGAGGTACGAAGAAAGGACAACAGACAAATCTTTGCCATTTCACCTTAACACCATCATTTGCAGCTCATGTCACGACCTTGTGTGGTGCATGTAAATGTTCACTTCTGAGAAAGTATCGATTTTATTGGGTAAATGCTTCACATTGCTTTTATGTACAGTATTCCCTAACAGAGGCTTTTGGTTATAGTCAGGAATATTTCCCAGTTTATAGTTGTATAACTTCCTATCCGTGGTAGGAATAGGCTCAGTTCTGTACCACCCATAAATATGAGGACCTACTATGTCCAGGCAATCTGCTAGACAGTCAGAACAGCACGATCAGGTGTCCTATTTGGGACAGAGGAAAGAGGTACCCTGTTTCACCATGAAGGTTTATAACATAAATACAGAAATTGGGCCTCACAACTGGAAGTCACATCACAGGAGAACGGAGGAGTGGTGGCAGGGGGCCTTCCCTCCGTCTCCTGGCCCAAGTCACTGCCTCTCTTCCAGCTCTTTCTCTAGGACTATTTCTTATCTGCTTTTGGATTATCTTCTTGGACTCACGCTCTCAGCCACTGAGTCACCCCTGTCTGAAAAATGATCAGCAAAGGCATTTTACGGTGTTTGGAATCTTGCGTTGCGCCCTGATAGTGGGAAAGTGGCGGTGATATTGTAAAACACAGTGGGTTATGCAATTTAAAAATAACTAACAGGATTACAGGGCAAGTATGTTCCATCTTTATGAGACTGCAGATGCAGCGGTCATAAGTTTATTTAGATTTTAGTCTTCTTTCTCCCAGAACTTTGAATAAACGAGTGTTGTTTTTACCTTTTTACTCAGGAATTCATTGTAGCTACTTTCATATAATGTTTGGTTTATACGAATCGTGTTCAGTAGTGGGAAGCTCTAGGTCCATTTTAACTAATGGTTTTCAATTTCTAATGTTACGGAACCACCCAAATAACCCTAGTAAATTAAAGAATATTTTTGTTGTGAATACTGATTTTTACCTTAGAAAAAAATGTTAAGCCTATCATGTGGCAGGTGCTGCCACAAACCTTCACTTTCCTCCTTTAGTTAAGTTCTTTCAGTGTGACAAGTTGCCACAGATTTTCTGTAAAGAAAATTCAGGTCAAAGCAGGCATTATAAATGCAACAATAGCTTTGCGAGGCACTTACCCAGCTTGCCCTGCCCATGACCAGAACCATGGTAACGAGGATGAAACTGAATGCCTTCTCCATTTTCCCCGTTGAGAAAACTGTAACAACAACAGAATGTTTCTATAAACTTAGTTTCTGTGAATTTTGTTTTCATCGTGCTAGACTTAGGGTCAGACTCCAAGGCATCCAGGAGGCTGGATGAAGTTCCAGGCCACCTGAGGGTCCCCAAGGAAATTCTTCTGGACTTGCCCAGACCTCCCCCATGGGGACTGAAATTCTCACTGCTGCCTTCAATAGAAGTGAACCTGTTCTGGGCAAAGATAAAGGAGGTACTCGGTGGTCCGCTGAAAAGACTCAGGCTCTGTAAACACAAAGGGTCCCGTTGTTGGCTTAGCCTGATTCCTCATTGTGTGGCCTCAGGCAACTTACTGAAAAATCTCCCTATCTCTAAAGTGGAAATCCTAATTCCACTTTGCAGGGATGTGGCAGTTTGGATAAGTGCTAAATGAATTGTAACTCATTTTGTATATGGAAGGCAGCTTTTATTTCTAAAAGAAGAATGAAAAAAAGTCACAATAAATACTAAGGGGACATGCATTGTTTTCCTTAATGGCTTAATGTTTAGTTTAGGCAAGCTACAAGATAATACAAAAAAAAAAAAAAAAAAAAAACTGAAGCCCTATTTAAAGTTGTGGAGGAAAATTCACTTTATCTTGTCACAAAATTAAAAAAAAAATCAATCTTGAAGTCATTCGTTTTGATGAAAATTTTTGCTCATCCTCAGAATAACTTCTGTGCACAGCCAGTGGTGATTTTTCATAAGTTTTAAAAGCTAAGGAGACTAGAAGAACGTATCTGCATAATCTTTAAAGAATGTTTTAAACTTATGGTTTTTGCTAAAAAAATAACTGGAATCACTTGAATTATATGTTAACCTGTTTTTATTCTTACAGGATCTACTTGGTCCTTTTAGTGCGTCTCTTTCTCAGTTTTTATGTAATTAGAGAGATAGTTCCTAAACTTCGCTGTGATTAGGGTTTGTCAGGAAGCTTTAAGAAATCTCCATGCTCAGGGATTGAACCAAATATCAGAAGGTGACAGTCGGGCCTTGGAATTTTTTAAGACTCTCTGATTGCAGTGCTCAACAAACATTGGGAAGCAATCACTTAAGGTCTTAATAGACAGAATTTTTTTAGTAGGTAGTTCTTAGTCCCCCTGAGACCAACAAAAAGTTACAGGATGGGAGAGGCATTCCATCAGTTAGTCATAAAGAGCATGCATGGCCATCTTGAGAAGTATTGTCAAATATAATGTCAATTTTTAGAATATGTGAAATGTGAGCATGACGGAGAGTTAAAGAAGAGTCTGCTAGATATAACTATATAGTGTTACTTCTCACATTATTACGTTGGGCTGAAATTTTAGTATTTACATACGTAGAACCATTTACAAACATCTTATTTAACCCTCAAATAACTGTACAAGGCAAGTACTATTATCTTTATCAGACAAATGAATTATAGATCAGAGAGGTTAAGTTACTTCCCTAAGCTCACACAGCTGATGTTACGGAAGATCAAGCAATTGAGCTATGCACCTTGAGGACTCATGCCTCTCGCTTGCAATCTACTTAGCCTTCCTTTCTATATATATATACATACAAGGTGGGGCAAAAGTAGACTCAGATTTGTGAGCACACGAAACACAGTTTATTCTTCTTCTTCTTCTTTACTAGTTATTATTTTATTTTCCATGTGAATCACTGTAAACCTCCTTTTGCCCCACCCTGGATATCCCTGCTGTCTGTAGGGAAACAGGCTGCGGAGAGGAACAGAGACCCTCCTACTTGGCCTTCTCCACCGAACATCACTCTCAGTCCTGAACATGGCTGGGACTGATTTGGTTTTGGGTCACAAGTTTCTCCAAAGGAACATTGGGTTCACCTGGCAAGGGGGAGACAGTTGCACTAAAACCAAAGCAGTCCTAGGGGTCATCTCTCTGCTCAACACTATGTTAGATCTGTGAGAAAATAAAACACAGCTTGCTCAGCAAGGCGATGCTTTGAGAAAGAAATAGAAATAAATGTCAAAATGGAAATCAAATATAGTCTAGATTCCACATACATGAAACTATGTGTAATTAAATATGAAAACTAAACACTCCCAGACCACCCCTCAAGACAAAATTTAATTACTTCCTCCACTAGGATCACACACTATATTTATGGACCAGTATGGCATTTACGCACTCAATAAACATTGCATGCGTGCCTGCTGTGTTCCAGGCACAGCTCCAGGCGATGGAATTCTCATTTAGCCTGTGTTTTACATATCCTCTCCAACCGCTTCCCTTATCCAAGCCATTTTGCTTAGAGGAGTAAGGTTTTTTCAGTTTACATTTTATTTATTGATGAGAGAGAGAGAGAGGTAAAAGAGACATTGATTCGTTGTTCCACTTATTTATGCTTCATTGGCTGCTTCTCGCAGGTGCCCTGACCGAAGATCGAACCCACAACCTTGATGTGTGGAGATGATGTTCCAACCAACCGAGTTACCTGGCCAGGGCTGGAGTAAGATTTCTGAAGGCAAGAGCCACACCTGGCTAATGGTTGGGGCGACTCAGATTAAAATTTAGCTCTTGCCTCTGTAGAAAATAATCCCCGAGAGGGAAAACGTGGTTTCCTTGCTGCAGTCCGCTGCTAGTGACAGACTCCCTCTTCTGCGCTGATTTTGATCCAGGGGAGAACAATGGGCTGAATGCACTTTGGAAAGTAAGTGTTGAGAGGAGTTAGGGACTTTGAGTTGGATTGAACACATGAATTTCTTTTTCTTTCTCACAAAACCCTACTCCGGGGCCACCTTTAAGTCTCCCAAGCCTCTTGCCTTAGCACCTCCTTGTTCCTTTCTCCATATATTAGGTTGAACTGTAAGAGATGGCATCCTTTTGAACATTTGGACCTACGAAATTGGCAGTTTGGTACAATTCAAAGGAATACACATTGGTTAGATGGAAGGAACACACTTGAAATCATTGTAGCCGTTTCATCAAAAGACATACACTAAAAATAAAATGTGTAGTCTATTTAATGAGAGAAAACAATTTAGCAACAGCCTGTTTTTATATGAATGCTGCCTCCATGTTAATACATTCACATACATCAATTAAAATATGTTTAAAAATTGCTAACATTTAGTCAATATGTGAAAGGTGGTAGTTCTGCCATAGCCAATCCTTAGGGTATCTACTGAAAAATTATAACTTTTAGAAAAATTATGTTCTTACACCTTTGTGTGAGTCTGGCTCATGCATGAGTGACAGAGTATGTTGAAAGTGCTCTGGAAGATACTGGGAAAGCATATAACATATGTACATATTGCTATATACCTTAGACTTGGTGTAAAATAAAGGGCCAAAAAAATGCTTTGGCAGGTCTCTGTATCTCGGTGTCCTGTAATTTCCTATTTCATTGTATTAAAATAATCAAATCTGATCTTTCCCAGAAAAAGGAGGCAGCCTCTAGTCTTCAGATCCTTAAACAATAAGGCATTACAAAATGCCATGTGCATTTTAATAGTAATTATATTAATTTCATCATGAGAATAATTCCTGAGGCTATCTTAAGTCCTCTAAACTTCTGCAGTGCCCTTATTTTCATTCAAACCATCTCTGCAATATTGAAGAAACGCTTAGGTATTAAGAAGCTTGCTTTGAAAATCTGGTCTCCGTTGTTCATCAGAGTAAACCACTTTTGTCCTGTAACTCTGTATTATTTGATATACATAAGTCTATAAAGTGTAATTTCTTCCCCACTAAAATTTTTTAAGTTAGTTGATTACAGTGGATTAAATTTAAAAGCAAAAATATTAAGTTTGGAACCTAAACGTTTTATAGCAATATGTATCTTTTTCAAATACAATTATAAAAATACATTATGGTATGTTTTAAGTGAGCTACAATGGAAGAATACAAGATAAAAGAAAGGAGAAAGAAAAAGTTATTGAAAAAACCATGTTTAATAAGTTAGCCTTCACAAATGGAATGTATCCTTAATGTAAGACAGTTAAAAATTTACCCATGAACATAGACTTAGAGATTTTTATATGTTATTTTTTCCAACTCTCATTCTGTTTTTGAAAATGGAAAATAACAGTATCTTTGTTATTTATCTCAATAATTTATACTCAATGAAAGCCTTAAAAAGCTAAATGACTTTGATCCTCCAAAATGGAAATAAAAATATTCCTGAAGTTTTACTTAAGTGGAAATTATAATATGGTCCATTACTTTCTACTTTGTAAGATGAAACTTCAGCTCTTATTAATGACATCACATTCCTAAGCAATCCATTCAAAATGTATTGGAAATGGGAAGGAGATAGAATTCAAAATCCCTTTTCCAAGCTGCAGAAGTGGCCTTTCCTCCCATCACCCTGACCTCTCTCAATAGCTGACACATGCTTAATGGGTTCTGCTGAACACCACACCCATGAAATAAAAAAGGACGATTACAATTATGTCAAAAGTAAAGAGATGTTACATACCTTGTGGAGGCAGACACAGCTCCGGTTAGGCCCAGCCACTCTGCCTGCCAGGGTCCTTTAACCGCACTCCGAATTTGGAACTGTTTCCCCATTATTTGATTAGAAATAGGGACAATGTTGACTCTGGCTTTAATCCAGAAACAAATATGTGAGGAAATCAGCTTAACTGGAAAGAAAACTAAAAGAGGAGAGTCAAGGACAAACCCAATACTCTGATGTTTTTTTCCTATTTGTATAAATTTTTATGGAAGATATAGTAACATGTCTTTACAAAAATACATCTCGGATTTCTCACCTCTTATTATTGTGCTCATCCAGAGGATTTTTGTACTTGGATTAACTTCGGTAATGCTCACTTGAAGCTTAAATAAAACCAAAGTTCAGTTGAAGCTTTGCTTTACAGCAGTAATGATAATAAAATTTTACCTATAAAGAATTAAAATGCCATTTCAACTACAATATAAAGAAAGAGAAGTTAAATTTTCATAGTTGCTAAAATGGAGCAAATTAATCGTGAAGACACCCTGGCTGGTGTGGCACAGTGGGCAGTGCTGGCCCACAGATCAAAAGGTCCTGGTTCAATTCCCAATCAGGGCACATCCCTGGGTCGTGGGCAAGGTTCCCAGTTGGGGGTGTGAGACAGACAACTGATTGCTGTTTCTCACCCATCATATTTCTCTCTCTCTCCCTCCCTCCTTTCTTTCTCTAAAAAGAACTAAATTAAATTAAAATGAAAACGATTGCCAAAATGGTCAGTGTATTTGATCTCTAAGAAAAGCAAAAGGACTCCCTGAGGCCCAAAATTACGAAACTTACTTGTAAGCATCAATTATCCTCTGAAGGAGTTGTTCCTTTTTTTTTTTTAACGCTAGAGGATTTGCTAATATTCAAGCGTTGACTCAGTTCGCTCCACTCATTGTGTAATTGCGAAGTTCGGACTGCATATCCAGGTTCGGCATTTCGTTTTTCATTCTGATGTAACTCAAGCGGTTGTTTGCTATTTGTTCTGTGATCCCCATTTCTTAACTGAGATTCCAGTAAAATACCGAAGTTGCGTTTTCTTGCTGTTCTTTGTTGTTTTTTGGACTCGAGTCCTGCCAGTGTTTGGTCTTCCCATTAAAACATTTTCCCATCATTCTCTCAGAAAACTTGAATTTTATTAAGTAAAGGTAATCCTGATGGTTTACTGGAAAGAAAACGTTAGGACAAAGTGATTTACACACAGAGAGAAGTGGATATCATATATTTGTAATTGTAGTGAGTTCCAGAGGCTGACATTACATTTCAAAAGCATGGGTTTGGCTGACTTTGATAATTCCCTCCGTGACTAAGATATTTTGAAATACAAACCTATATTGTCCTCCTTGCACCTCTTTTGTCTTCTCCCCACTCAAGCATTTAGTAAGTGCTGCGTTGCTTCCTCAGGGGAGGGACAAAAATGACAATAACAGACCCTAATACATGTGGCAAACTTACTGCATGCCAGGCATGGTAAGTACATGAAATAATTCAGCCACAACAGCTCTATAAGCATGTGTCACTAATACCTCCACTCACAAATGAGGAAACCGGGGCACAGAAGTTTCAGTTAAGTTGCCCAAGGTCACACAGCCAGCAAGAGGTGGGCAGGATTCAATGGCAGTTTGATTCAGAATCTGTGCTCCTCACCCTTAGCAATAGACAATTCTGTCTATCAAGGACTTGGCCAGGGTCATTGCCTTGGGAGAAACCTGGACAAAAACTAACCAAAAGGCAGAAGAAAGGTCAATGTTCTGGAAAGGCATGCCAGAGACTGCACTTACTGAGAAGAATGTTTCCCTGTAGTCAAAACATGGAGGAAGGTTATCATCAGGAAAGGTCAAATCTGTGATCTTGCATAATTGTACCAAAGCTATGAAATGAGAACAAGACATGACAACACAGGCTGAATGAAGAATGAGAAAAGAACGATATCAGAGTAGCAGGTTGGAGTCAGGGTGTGAGGAGACAGACAATAAGGGTTGGGACCCATACCTGAAGGTACCATTTCCTTCAGGGCGTTCACTGAACAGCATAGTGAGTTCATGCAGGCTTACATCTGACATTAGTGTGTCTAGGAGTTACATTTTATGGGCTAATCCTAAGGGTAATTAGTTTCTGGAGAACTAACTTACACTTATTAGTTTCTCAAAAGATTGTAAAGCAGAAAATTTAGAGAAAGAGAATTACTTGGGAAGATAACCCATTTAGTCATGGGCCAGAGGGCTTCCTCATGGTGGGCAAAGTCACCCTGAAGAGCAACTCAACTAAAAGGAGTGTTGGTGAACAAAGAACATGAACGAAGGACGTTAGATAGATGTCTTTTTTTTTTTCTCCAACGCAAAGTAATTAAATATGCTTTTCTCTGGCCCTAAAACATTTCCATGGGACAGCAGCTTCTGTTGCACCAAGATGAGGCCACTCTGGATCCCAGACAGGGTTACATGAGCAACTGACAAGTTCTTTTCTTCTTCTTTTGGAAGACCCCCTTTTCAGAGGAGTCTCTCAATTAATACATCAGTTGTGGCACAATTGTCATATGAGTACAGAGGGTTTCTCTGGAACCTGTATTACGTCTGCTAGATTGAACACCTGCCCATTACCTGATACCTCACCAGTCCCAGTGGAAGGATTGAGGTCCAGGTCTCTCCATCTACTGATGACAATATTATTTTTTAAAAATTAAGTTGAAGATCAATAAAGAGGAAAACAAGGAAAAGGGACCAAGAAAAACAAGTTTTATAATGTGGCAACTTGGCTAGGCTAAACTACATATCCCAGAATTCCCTTTCCTTTGTTTCAATTGGGTTCAACCCTGGTTGGGATTCTTATGGGAGAAGGGCTCGGGGCAGAGGGTGGGGGACAGTGGAGGGGTTGCGGAAATGCAGAGGCAGCCTTTGTAGTTCTCACATGTTGTTGAGGATCTGTTGGATCATCTCAATGGCCTAAGATGGTGACCAAACCTACAACTGCCCAGGCCTCTCCTGGACCTTCCTGCAGCACAAGAGAGTTCAGCCCCTACTGGATACCCACATTACCAAGGTCAACGGCAACCGGGACTGCGACAGGTTTCAGTTCATCCTCATGGTCTCCAGCTCCTGCTTCCCTTACAGCTGCCTACTCTTCTCACCAACCTGCCTGCACACTTGGAGCTCCAGCATCATATGTGAGGGAAAGAGCCTTTCAGAGACGGTTGAACCAGCTCCCATAATTGCATAAGGCCATCACCTGTACATCCCAGACACCCTGCTTCTCTGACTGACCCTTTTGCAAACAGGAAAGCCCAACGTCTGAGAAGGAGTTTTCCAAACGCACTCTTGTTTCCGTAGGCTTCCCTGCCAGAGTCTTCAGTTGTTGTGCTCACATCAGGACCACTACTCTACGTGGCCTGCTGCATGAAGCATGTAAAAGATAAACTTTGATAGACATCTGACAGAGCCCCCCAAAATGTGTGGCTTCAGGTCCAACGAAAACCTGCCTTGCATACCAGTTAAGATAAAATAAAATGTTTATTCTCTATTCTTCTCTTTAGAGGTTTCTCATCTGAGGAATGAGTGAAGAAAACAAGATGTGTCAGTATAGCTAAGTTGACTTAGCTTAGAACTGGGTCGGAGCTGATGGGCTGGCCTATGAAAAACAGATTTTATCTTGCTTGGACTAGCCTGAGAACTTAAACATTTGAACTTTTCAGGCGTGCATCTATGCCAGGAGATATAAAAGCCTAAAGATAACCCTCTGAAGAACTTAGGAAAGAATGTTTATGCATACAGACCATTGGACATCTGGAAGATTACCATCTCAGACCAACCCAGAAGCTAAGAATGCAGGAACTATTCTTCTCAGGAATGTACCTTTTACTGTAAGAACTGTCAACGTTTCTCTTTTCTTCATAACAATCTGGCTGTTATTACCTGGTAGTGTTTATGATTTGTAAATCCTGAGACTCATGAATAAATTGTTGTCATTTATTTCTAGACAGAGTCTTCTTATTTTTTGTGCGTAGTCAACACACTTGCCTGAGTTTTTTTTTCTTCTGGAATCTGTCTAAATTGATCCTCTAACAGGAAAGTGCAAAAGATGTTTTCTTCTTTAATATTTTCCCCCTGCAAAGAATAAAAAGAAATCTGGTACAGAATGCTTATTTTTCTTTTTATGTGTAGGTAAGGACTTCAGAGTTGCATATATTTTATGCTTCCGAATAAGAACGTCTTTCTTATTAAAAAAGAATTTCCCCACAAGATCACATCATTAAGTGCAAAACAATTAAAACCAAGTAAATGGTCAATTCTAATTGAAAACAGGTTTTTTATACTTCACACACGAAGAAGAAATTCAACTATATTGTATAAAAATATGTGGAGGAGAAAGCAAACAAGAGCACATGCTAAGTAAAACCATATTTTAGGATAGGCCTTTAGACATAAGGAAAATGGGCAGTAACATGTAATGTCTGCTTTCATTGAGGTCCTCAGTTTGGCTTCTCCACTGTCTTTAATACATTCATTATAAATCTTTCTTGTTCAGACACCTAAATCCAATCTTCTCATATACTTTTTTCTCCAAGTTTTGGATTTTTTAAATGTTATCTCATCTTAAACCATTATCCAAGTAATTGGAAAATGCATGATGATTCATACTTTTATGACCACATCTAAAAATAGAATCCCCAGAGTTGTTTGCTATCTGACAAAAGATAGAACCTGTCAGTCAGGCCACTACCTAGTCACTTGTCCAGTTCAAAATCTTGGAGCTGTCATACATCATCTCCCTCCTCCATGTCCCTCCTCCATCACCTCCTTCGTGAATAAGTCCTTCTGGTTCCCCTGCTGAAGGCCAAACTTGTCCCATCAGCACCGTTGTCACAACCTCAATGCCATCACTGTAATTTACATCTTCACCTTAGCATCATCTGTTGGTACTAGAGGACGAGCCTTTCTTACCCATGCAAACCATCTCCTAGGCAGAAAAAAAAAAAAAAGTTATCTTTATAAAAATAAGTGTGAATGCATCACTTATCTGCCTAAAGGCTTGGGGACACCCCCCCACCCCCATAATCCAACAAGATAACATCCAATTTCTCTCCCGTGGTGATCTGGCCTAATAGTCCTGACAATTAAAGCCTTCATGACCCAGCCTTCTCGGCACAGCGTGAGCGCTTTGGAGTCTCTGCTAGAATGTGAGTTTGGAAATGGGTGCTGAAGACTTGTAGGCCCAAGTCCATAGTGGCACAAAGCCTTGTAAGCTTAATAAGCGCAAAACATTTATATATCATGCACTGCAGGCCAGATACTATCAGAACACTTTCTGTTGTTTTCATTCATTTAATCCTCAGAGCAGTTCTTGGAGATATGCGTTATTTTTATCCCTCTTTTGCCAATGAGGTTACTGAGACTTGAAAAGGGCAAGCAACTTGCTCAAGGTCACACATGCCAGGATCTGACTTGAAGTAGCCTAGCTCCAGAAACACACTGTCACCTATGTGTCACAGTACTTCACCATCTGTACATGGAGGCCGGAGAGTCGCTAAGCCTTAGAACAGGATCACAGCGAGTTCATGGAACTGTGCTAGTCAGGGGCAAAGAGTAGACACTGTTATTTCTGGCTGTGACAAACCTTTGTGGAGGCAAAGCAGGCCTCCAGTTAGCTCGAATGGGGGAAAACAAAATGTGTAAGAAAATGGTACAAACGATGCCTTCAAATATTCAGTTACATTTGCTCTATAGCCTCCCTCTCTTATTAGTTCAAAATATGCCTTATAAGAGAACCATCCTGTAATGATACTGCATTTTCTTCCATTGCTAATGTCTCCTTGGCCTTATGGATCATTACCTAAAAATTTTAAATGGTCAGTACTTTACATCAGGGGTCTGCAAACAATGGCTCATGGGTTAACTTGAGCCCACTGCCTATTTTAATATTTTTAAAGGCTTGAAGATGATTAATATTTTGTGACTTGTAGAAACTATGTAAAACTTAAGTTTGTGTCCCAAAGTAACACTTTATTGAAACACAGCCACGCTCATTCATTGTACAGCTCATTCATTATACATTATACAGCTGCTTCCATTCTACAACCACACAGCTGAGTAGCTGGGACAGAGACTGTATGGCACATGGTACCTGAAATATTTAATAACTGATGCTTTACAGAAAAGCTGGTCAACCCCTGCTGAACACCATTGTTCAAGTTTTACTGCTTTCTTTATCTAGATTGGACTGTCCATCCTGGGATCCAATGTCCCAGTTTTTAACCTTGGGAATTATTTAGTACCCTTGCAGTAAAGAAAGAGCTTTCTAACCTCGCTTTCCTGGTAAGTCTGAGTTTACACATCTTTTGCCAGTTCTCCCTGCCCTTAGGATCTGTCTTATAGGAGAGTGGCAGCGTGGGAAACCTCTTTATGGTAAAAGCACAAGAAATGCAGCAAACAAGGCGATCGCTTCCCTGCGTAACACAGTTGATTTATTAGGGACCACTGTAACCCTAGTCACCATGGACACCCCTTTGCTTGCCCATACTTATTTGCATGCATGTACCAAATCTAGGTGTCACCTGAGGATCTCCTTATTTATGTGAGAAAAGATACCTTTCTGGCTCGGAGTTCATCTTTTATAAAGTCACTCTGGATTACTCCCTTATAATTGTGGCAATAGTTGAGTTATATTTCATACCATTTTATTTTCAATAACAGGATTTTTACAATAAGTTTTCATACGTTTCTAATATTTTTCATATGAGGAAATCACATCTACATCAGCTCATATTTCCATACCTGATTACCTGATTTCTCTGCATAATTAACAATCTGCATCTAATCATATTTAATACTTTTTTGCTCTGGTGGTGGCAGGAGGCTTGGTGAAAAATGTGTATTATTTTCTTTGTATTTTTTATTGTTAGCCACATCCCTTTGTTTAAACCCTCCAATCTGATATGTTCTGGAGAGCGAGCATTTTACACAGGACTACCCTATTATAGCTCTGATCAGTTTTATGATGAATAGAGAAGGTGTAAAAAAAAACATATAGGACTCCAAGAATATATACAACAAAAATAGAGCAAGATGTATACAGTAATTACAACTCTACAGAAGCAAATGCATGTAAAAATTGATGAAATGTCAATAGGAATGGGTAGGAATGGAATTGTCAGAATCACAGGGTTATATTTATTGGTGGGTGGATTTTTTTCTTTTTTTTAAAGCAAAGGACAACTTGGTTATAAAGCAAAGGGCAGTTCAGACTGCTATTAACATTAACATTTTATGCTGAGAACAATGCCTGGGTTTTTTCGGAATCTAGTAATAAGTGAATTAGTAATGTGAGCTGTCATGGTAATTAGATATGAGGAAAACAGGAAGGTAAGGAGAGCCTTGGAACATAACTTATTCATGTGGATTTGATATAATTAGTTGATATAATTGTACATAGCATTAATTCATTTAATTTTTATAAGCTCAAGTTTTTGAGCAAAAGAGGTACATTATTTTTTTCAGTGCAAAGATACACACACACACACACATATATGTATAATTAATATTGATTATGCTGTTACAGTTGTCCCCATTTCTTTTCCCTTTGCTCCCCTCCACCTAAGCACTCTGTTCCCTCCCACAGTCCCACCCCACCCTAGTTCGTGTCCATGGGTTGTACATATAAGTTCTCTGAGTTCACCCTTTCCTCGATTATTCTTATCCTCCCCCTCTGTATCTTGTACCCTCCAACTAAGTTTTCTAATCCTGGCGCCATTTTCCCCATTTTGACTCCTTCCCCCTCCCAGTTCATGACCCTCCCAATGATCCCCATACCACATCTTTACACGTGAGCATTGGGGACCCTCTGTGCTTCCTGGACTTGTATGTCCATTTCCTTTGCCAAATTTGGGATGTTTTCCTTCATGACTTTTTTCACACAAATTTTCAATTTCTTGACCTTCCTCTTCTCCGTCTGGCATTCCTATGATTTAGATATTGGTACATTTAAAGTCATCCCAGAGGTTGCTAATCCTCTCATTTTGTTCAATTCTTGTTCCTATTTTCTGTGCTGGTTGACTGTTTATTTCTTCCCTATGTTCTAAATCATTTATTCAAACCCCATTTTCCTTCCCTTCACCATTGGATTTGTGTGTTGTCCTTTTTACTTGGCCTAGCCTTCACTTTTTCCCTTAGGTGCGTACTGTACTCAAGCATATCTGTTAAGTCTGTGAGCATCTTTATCACATCTTTATCACATCTTTATACGTGAGCATTTTAAACTGTGCATCTGTCAGACTGGCTATGTCCTTTTCCCTTAGTTCGGCCATTGGGACCTTGAATTGTGCCCTTTTTTGAGTCATATTTCTCAGTCTCCACAACATGTTTTACCAGGTAGTGGAGCTGTATGTGGGGTGGGGGTCTGAGTGATCTCTGCTGCTTGCTCAGTGGTCACCCCTTTTTCAGGCACTTCTGCTTCCAGTATGGGGCTAGCTCCTTTCTAGTTCCATGGCTCAGCAAGTGTGCCTGCAATCCATTCACCTAACCACTTCCTCTGAGCCCCGGCTCCACCCCTCCTACCTGTCTGGATGAGTATTTTTTTCTTCTATCTTTTGTTTGTCAGACTTCCGTGCAGTTCGACGTTCAGGAATTTCTGGATGTCTCTCGTTTCAATGGATCTGTTTCTGGTGGTAGGAGGAAATGCATATCTTGAGTCACTTGTTTATATGAGATCAATGTTTCTTAATCAGGAGCGATTTTGCCCTCACCTCCTCATCCTATCCCCTCTCTGATGTCAATAGGCATTTTTGGTTGTCAAATTTTGGCGGGGGGGGGGTGCTATAAGTACCTAGTGGGGAGACACCAGGGATGCTGCTATGTAAAGCGTCCTGCATTACATAGGACAGTGCCTGCCTGCCTAAGAACCATCCAGTGCCAATTGTCAACTGTACCAAGACTGAGAAACTCTGGCTAGCCTAATGCAGAGAAGTGCTTACATTTAAGCAAAAGGTCTAAGGATTAGGTCAGAGGCCTCTAACTAGTCCCTTGTTTGATAGGCTCAACCTCTTCTTTCATCATTAACCACAAAGCTGATATGAAGAATAAAGATAAAATCAGTTATATTCAATTGTAGAAACATTCCAAAATTAATTTTACATTATGTTCTTAATAGACTTTTTTGTTTCCACCGATCAACATGTATGAATCTCAGAAACATGCTGAATTATAAGGCAAGTCAGGCAAGAATATGTTCAGTATGGTAGCAGTTATGTAAAGCTTGAAAACAAGCAAAACTAAAATACATTATTTAGGGACATCTATGAGTAAAATTAAGGAATGATAATATCAATATCATTTGGGATAGCATTATGTCTGCAAAGAAAGAGAATAGATTTGGAGAAAAGCACAGGTGGCCCTTGAGTATACTGATTATATGTGTATTCTAATTTTATAGGTTAGGTAGTGGATTCTTGAGTGAAATCATTGTCCTTTATAATTTACACAAATACCATACATTCCCTTGGGTGTATCAAAAACCACATAATAAAAACAATCATAAAATTCAGTCATAACAGTATGGATAATGGTCACTGATTTTTCCCTTTAAGTTCTAGCATCACCCGCAGGTTAATATTAGGTATTGCAAAGAACTGTCTTCAAAAACTAAACGGACGAACATCAAAATAAATGAACCCTTCAAGGCATTTGAGAAACATGTACAAAAGGCTGGTTTTCTGCTCCAGCTATGCCTGAAATCCACTTGTGGGTAAAGGACATAGAGGACACATGAAGGAAATAAACAATATAGCACAAAATGTTGTATTGTCAGGACCCCTTTGGTAGAGTCAACAGGAACAAGTGACACTTCCCAGGATGACAAACTGAGTTAGCTTATCGTCAGAATCCAACTGCTTGACCTGATCCTTCCTGCCAGTACCACCGGTTCCCCCTGCCTCTCCCTTCTCCCCTCTTCTCCCTACTTTGCTGTAAACTTTGCTGCCAGTCTTAAAATAACTACTTCATGATCTTAGAGGCCACTCATGCTCACCACCTACGTTTCCACCGGACCACTGCACCAATTTCATCCTACACAGAAACTCTGGAACAACCATTATCTTGGATGCAACATCTCAATACTTTTCCCTGAATTCCTAGAGCACTTACTGTCCTCATCACTTACTTCCCATATTCATAGACTTGTACTAAACTGATTCATTTACATAAGTTTTGTTGTCTACGTTGGGTAAGTTTTTGGAAGTCTGGGATAATTTTGTAGTTTTGGCTTTTGTTTTCCTTTGTCCCCCACTAAAATCTGTAATGCTCATATGTGAGTCTGAGGACGACTTTACGATGTAAAAATTCTTAGACTCCTGCCGCCACCAAACAAACATAATATAATTTACATTTCTTAGGGTCCATGAATTCAAGAAGCATAATAGCCATATTGATTTTAATAATACTTTTGAATCAATCTGAATTGTTTTAATGACAATAGCTTCCAGATATGTAAAAATAACTATATATATAGTTATTGGATTATATATATATATATATATATATATATATATATATCCAAAGTTTGCCACTCAAAATATACCTTTTAGGATATTGATTTTAGTCTGTTAGTTTGTTGTTAAGAAAAAATTCAGAAAGCAACTTTGACCTTCCTCCTTGCATATCTGAAGGAATTTAGATAGAAAAACATGCTTAGTCTTGGCCCTGTAGCTCATAGTTCTGATACACAAAGGTTGATGGTTTGATCCCCGGTCAAGGCACTTACAAGAAGGAACCAATGGATGCGTGAATGAGTGTAACAGCCAATCGATGTTCCTCTCTCTTTAAAAATCCATAAATAAAAAAATTGAAAAGGAAAAACCTGCGTAAAGCATCATATACAAGCGAAATGTAGCAGAAGCTCCAGATATCTAGCAAAGCCTGTTTATTGAACTTCCTCCCATGTGCAATTGTTTCTGGGTGCCTGGCAAGCATTCATGTATTACATGTTTGCTCCTTCTAGCTACTTCTAAACTGCCTGCTTTCCCTTTAAAATTCCAGACCACTGCCTCCCTCTCCTTTAATATGCCAGAAGTCTCAACTGTCCAATGCCTCCATGGGTCTCCTATTTTTATGAAATCATACACACAACACACACAAATACACTTTGGATATTTTCTCCTGTTAATCTATTAACTTGATTATTAGCCAAGTGAAGAACTTAAAAGGTAGGAAGAAAAACTATTTTCGTACCCCTCTATATAGAAGAAAATGGTAATGATCATGATTATGCCAGCTAGTATTTTGAAATCTTATCAGATGGTAGTTCTTTTGTCCATGCTTTTTCTTATTTAATCCAAAAAATCCCCCTAAGGAGTCAACACAATCAGTTTAAACCTGGACTCTACCACCTGGATTAGTTAACCTCTCATTTGTAAAATGAAATACACGTGCAGCCAATCCATTCGGGGTAATTGTGAGATTAAGAAAAATCACAACAGGTGAAATGCTTGATCCTGCTCTGTACAAAATAATTACTGCTTTAAAAAAGAGAATCCCTCCAAGCTAAGCATTATTGTTTGTTATTCCCTCCCCCAGGTTTGACAGAAGGGACAACAGAAGCTCTGAAAGGAAAAGCAACCTTCCCAAGAGCTTAGAGCACCTGAGTGGTGGGGTGAGAAGGGCCCCCGGCACTAAGAACTAACAGCAAACAGTTCCCACAGCACTTTGTTTTTCTGCATAACAGAATTTATTTACATCACATCCTGCTTCTTCAACATTCGCTTAGCCCTGAGCTCTTCAGGGGCAATGTTTTTGTGACCTAAGTCACGACCAATGGGAGCCACCTGGAAAGTACTAAAAAATGTATGACAACAAGAGTGTGGAAGACCATGGCACAGAGCCTGAACCTGGGTACAGTTGCAAGTTGCCTCAGGCCGGAAGAGCTGCCCTTCCCCTGAATTATAATTGAGAGGAGCTCCATGAGTTGGTTTGGTGAACAATTTGCTGTTGGAACCCAGATGCCATTCTTCATTCTGTGAGAAACAGGGTATAGCAAGTGACTCTCACACTAGGCTAAACCGCTGTCGAATGGCTAAGCCAAACTGCAAATAATTCAGGAAGTTTCTGAGTAATTCAGGACAACAAAGAAGGGGTTTGGGTACACAAGGGAGGATATGACAGCACAAAGGGCTAGGGGCTTTCGTAACTCTGAGAACGAAGTAGAGGGATGGCCACATTCGTGCTAAAATTGCCTGCCCTAGGGTTTAAACTGCCCAATCATCTCTTCAGATGTAGTTGCGCCAGAGTGTGACTCAGAATTATTCAGCCAATGAGGACACGGGGGGAGGGACTGGTTCGCATTAGGGATAAATTTGTCGGCTTCTCTCACTTCGGTTGTGCCTGCCCACCAGCTACCACCAGGCACCCGCTATTGCAAGAATGCAAATAAATGCCTCGCTTTTGCTACACTCCTTGCCTCGTTGTCCATTTGTTTTAAGGACTGGGTGAGCGTATTTCTCCCAATTTGGAGGCCCATCAAGGATCTTCCACCTGCCTGGAGAAGTAAGTAAGGGGGAGATGTGTCCTACCCACTCTTTGGGTAGCCTGTTCAGCCTAGGTGCCCCATCTCCTCGAGGAAGCCAGAGCACGACCCAAGACTGTTATCTGGAGGACACCAAGTGACACAGGGGAGAAGAAGTAGGCACTGCGCAAACCAGGCAACTTCGTGCACACGCCAAGGTAGGAAACTTGGACTTAAGTACTGCCTTGCAGGGTGGGCATCCTCAGAGTTTGAACGTGACAGTGTGCAGAGTCCCTGTCTGTGGTTCCAGTCTCCCACAAGGGAAATGGCCGGAGATGGATGAAGCTAATCTCAAGGTGCAAGAAACCTCTATCGCGGGGGGTGGGGGTTGAGTACACGGGGAACTCGGACACGGGAATCAACTGAGGATGGGAAGTAAGATTTCTGGCATAGGGAAACTGAAAGAAGTGGGGCCAGGGGAGGCCCCATAGATATACCACCCGATAGTCTGTTAGAATGTTAGAACATTGGGTAGGGAGTCTCTGGACACAGGAAAGTGTTGTTGCCTCATCTGGCCCAAGGAACCACCCTGGCAGTTCTCAGTTTTTTGTGGCCTCCATTTGGGTCAGATGAAGACTGGGTCTCTACGCGAACGAAAAGCTGTTATCCCCTCTTGTTAGCTGCCTGGACAGGCCTGCATGTTTCCTCTTAAAGAAGAGCGAGAAAAGAGTCTAAAGAAACCCCTGGGATCCCCTGTCCTGTCTTCCTCCCCCTGAGAGTCCCGGGCATCAGCGATAAAAGGAAAAAGAAGGAGCGGTACGGGAAACTGGTGAAAATGAGGAGACTAAACCAACTGCTCCCCTCTAGCAAAATACATTGCTAAGCCTGTTGCTAAATCTATCATCCCTCAAATAAAGCAGGATGCCAGCTTGCCTAGCAGTGCCAGGCTTTGGGCATCAAGCATGCTGATCCCTGGGGAGAGCCAACTGACCTGGACTCCGCCCTGAGTGTGGGCTCTCAGCTGGGGGGCTAAGGGGGTTGTCAAAGGAGAGGAAGGGAGCCATGCAGCTTGTTCGGAGAGAGGGAATCGCACACGTGTGAGAGTTGGGGAGTGTGTGCACCATCCTGGGGAACTTTGAATTTACTAAGCTGTAAGTTGTGGTGCTTCTAAAAGATGGTCCCTCTTGATTGCCTATTTTAAAAACTGGCCTCATCTGGCAGGAGTGTATATCTCAGGTGTTTTTAAAGGGAGCAGGACACGAGAGAGACTGGGAAGTCAGGAATCAAAGGTTGAAGTAATCAACTCTCTAAAGGAGACAGGGGGCAGCGGGCGGGATTATGAGAAACAATGCGGCAAGTCACGCTCCAACCAGGCGGCCCACAGGTGAACCTCAGTTACCCGGGCTACAAAGCGAGGCTGTGACGAGTTGGTCACGTGTGCCCCTGAGAACAAAGGAAAGGGGGGATGGCCACTGTTGCGCCAAAGGTCACCTGTGCTCGGGCTGACATTGCCCAATCACCTTTAGACACATCAGGCTTGGCCACCTTTGCCCCAAAGCTCACCTGCGTTGGGGCAGGCACTGCCCAATCACCTCTAGACATATCAGGCTTGGCCACACTTCCGCCAAATGTCACCTGCGCTCAGGTGGAAACTGTCCAATCACCTATAGACACATCAGGCTTGGCCACACTTCCGCCAAATGTCACCTGCGCTCGGGCCGAAACTGCCCAATCACCTTTAGCCACGACCTCGCCAGCGTGTGACTCAACCGTTCTCGGCCAATGAGGACGCGGGGAGGGACCGCTCAGCGGGATAAATTCCTCCGTCCGTCGCCCGGGCGCGTGCCTGCCCAGCGGATACCCCGCCAGGCGCCCGGCTTGCAGGGAGGCGAGTGACCTCTTCTCCAGGCCTCATCGCCCATTCCCTTCGCGGACGGGTGAGTGTGTTTCTCCCAATTCCTCCTTCCTGACTGGCCTTGAAACCACCTACAAGAGGCCCTTGCAACTCAAGGCATAATTGGCCCCTTTTTGGGTTATTTTGTAGGTAGGTACATTGAAGGCCTTAATTGTCCCTTTGTCGCAATTTTTGGTTCGGTATTTTTAGGAGGCGCCTGGCCATTTCCTAACGATACATTTTTAAAAGCTGCTGCGGGGGAAAAAAGCGTAAAAGAATTCAGTGTAGTTGTAGATGTAAGTCACCTGGTTCTTCTAAAGTAAAAGCAGGACGTTAATCCAGGATGGCATTGGTGATTGCCATTTATGATTCTCCCACTAATTACATGACTTTTGGCTGATGAGCTCCCGTGGATTTTTTTTTTTTTTCCCTCCCGCGTAAAATGAGGCCTAGATGGCAAAAGCTCCTTCGTTTTTATCTTTTCGGGACCAGGATGTGGGCGGGCAGGGAATACAAGCGTGATCCCAGGCTTTATTCTTTTCTCCTCCATCCGGCACCGCTGGGAGCTGACACCCGGGTGGAAAACAGCCACGCGCCCCCGCCCTTTCCCCAGCTGCCAAGAGTGGCCGGTCCACTTCCGCACAGGCCTCGCGCCCCTAGCGCAGGGAGCCTGAAGGCGCACAGCCTGCTGGGACTCGTTTCATCGCCTCCGCCCGCCCCCCTCCCCCGCTGGCGGAAGCTTCTCACCCACATCCGCTGGCATTCTGGGATGTGTAGTCTTTGCTTGTTTGTTGGCGTAATCGCCGGCCGGTCACGTGATTGCAGTCGAGCGCGCCCCCGTGCGCGTGGCCGTTGCCGCGGAGACCGCGCTGCCTCCGGCGCGGAGCCCCCTCTGCAGCCCCTCCCCTCTTCTCCCACCACAATGAGATCCTAAGATGGCGGTGGCTTCGGCAGTTGGCGCCGGCTGGCTGAGCTAGGAAGGGCGGCCATTGGCCCGCGGCAGCCAGGACCTGTGGACGGTGCCTGCTGCGGTCTCCAGGGCAGGGCCGCGGTCGGTGCGGGGTGTGGGGCCGACCGTTAGTCCCGGGAGCACGGCTGCCTCGGCAGGTAATGCCTGCGCGTCCCCCGCCCTTGGCAACGGGGCCAGCGCGGTGCCAGGGGCGGGAGAGCAGCGGCGCTGGGACACTTGACCCCGTAGGGCCCGGCCCGGGACGCCCGCCTCGCGGCTCCGGGTCTCCTCCCCGCCCGCGTCAGGCCCCCTCGCCCCGGCCGGCGGCGCCATCTCGGGGTGAGCGGCTGGGGTCGCGTCAGCCACGGCGGAGCCCCCTTCTTGCCTCCCCGCCCCTTCCTTTCGGGGGGTGGGGGGGTGGCCCCCGAGGCCTCGGGAATGTCTCGAGCGGAGGAAGCGGAGCCGGGCTGCGGTTCAGTTCTCCAGCGCTGGGGACCTGGGCGGCCTAGTCTCCATCACTGCGTCCCGCCCCCCAGCTCTGCTCGGTGCGGCCCCCGGTCCGCAGTTCGGGGTGGGGAAGGGACGACCGGGTGGGCAGCGGGACGGTGCTGTCCCGGCGTTTTCAGAGCGAGAAGGTCGCGGGCGACGGGGGTGGGGGGCGTTCCTGGCTTTGGCCGCGCGGCGCTTCTTCTTGCAAAGGGGGTGTTAACGCGCGGCCTCCCCGCTCGCACTGCTCGCACCGCTCCCGGCTCCATCCTTCTCTGCCGCTCCCGTTGGGAAGGGCCCGGGATGGGGAGAAGGAAACGACAAATGCGACGCGGGGAGCGTTGCGTGCTCTGCAAAAGCTGGTGTTTGCGGATTAGGTGGTAGCTGGGCCCCCGAGGGAGGCGGCCGCCAAACTTTTCCTCCCACCCAGAAGCGAGTCCGGTCTGGAAAAACAACATTTTTGTGGGGGAGGGGGTGGCGGTGGTTCAGGTCCGTGTTGGCCGCCCTGCCGGGACGGAGGATCAGGTTTTGGCGCTGGAAGAGGCCGGGCTTTCAGGGCGCCCCCACCACCCCTGCCCATAACTGCTTCCCGGACTCCGCCTCCTGGGGTTCTCGGGTTACGGGAGTGGGTGTCTCAGCTCGGGCAGCACCTGCTTCTTTCTTTCCCCAGCACCTTCGGGAGAGCTGAGCCACAGGAAGCCGTTACCATATTGAGTTTCTGAACTCAAGGTAAACCTTGAGTTTTTGCAAGGACAAGGTTTTGTTTCAAAAGATTTTATTATTTTTAGAGAGAGGGGAAAGGAGGAAGAAAGGGAGAGAGACATCAGTGTATGGTTGCCTTTCACCTGCCTCCAGCTACAGACCTGGCTGGAGACCTGGCTTGCAACCTGGTTATGTCCCTGCCCTGGCTGGGAATCGAACCAGCGACCTTTGGGATCGCAGGCGGGCGTCTTATCCCCTGAGCTACCAGCCAGGGCCTACAAGGTTGTTTTTAATGAAGTAGCCAGCTTCTAGGTAAAGAAACTTTTTTTTTTTTTGTTTTTCTCCGCCAGTAGACCAAGCTCTGGAATAGGTTGAGTGATTGGAAGTGAATGACTTGGTGCATCTGAAGAGTAAACGTAGCCTCACGTTTGCTTGATAAATAGGGTTAACTGCTTTTCATTCTATTCCAAAGTAGATATTAAGGTGTCACCATTGTTGTTTATTAGGATCTTAAGGTTTGGAGGATTTAAACATATTTGTATATCACGTTGTTTTCCAAAAGGGTTAAAGTAACAAGTTTAAAATATTGCTGAGTTGGAGTTTTCTGTTCATTTACTAAGTATACATTAGGTATAAATATAGTATTTGTTATCCTGTGCTTCATATTGTAAAGTATTTACTGAGGTCTTTATTTTTTTCTCAAAAGGAGACAACAGCCTTGAAGTGTGAAGCAGAAAAAGAACTGTTTCTGAGCGGCAAAAACTAGTTTTCCAGCAGGTAATTTGACACCATTATATATATCATTGTCCTTCCTACTACAGTTGAAGAAGACCTTGTGACCAGTGCATGCCCTGGCTGGTGTGGCTTGGTTGGTCAGAGCATCACCCCCTACATGGAAAGGTTGCAGGTTTGAATCCCAGTCAGGGCAGAGGTCTGGGTTGCAGGCAGGCCCCTGGCTGGGTGCCAGCTGAAGGCAATGGAGCCAAGTGTCATTCACATTGATGTCTGTCTTTCTCTCTCCCCAAACCCCCATCCTTTCTCCATAATCAATAAGTATATCTTCAGTAAACACTTAAAAAAAAAAAACATACCAGTGCATAGTTGAGGGCCCTCTATCTAGTAACAAACAGCTTGGGTTTGTAGGCCTGTGTGTAGTGCACTCCACTGTGGACTGCCTTCAGACTTTGTTACAAAGGAGCCCTGTCAATTTTGTTAATAAAATGTGGAATAGTTCATGAAATACCTTGAAAGGTGTTTTCTTGTCATAGAATTTGTTTAGGCTGTTTGAGTTTGAATTTGTCCTAGAACAAATGTTTGGAAAGCTAAATCCATTTACTTTTAAGTTATCTTGTACAGCTTTTCTATTATCTGCTCTTTTTTAATTCACAAGTTATATTTTGGGCTTGTTATATATGTAGAGTGTTGATTGAAATTTTATTATTTTTTTGTTTCAGCTCTCTAAAAATACTTTAAGCATTAGTTTGCATGCCTAGTGCATTATCAAATACTGGTTATGTAAAGATACTCTCTGACCAGGAAAAAGTGAGTTTAAGTTCATTGAGGGAAAGTTAAGTTTGCTAAGGACAGTTTGGAAATTAGATGATTAACGGATGAGGATTAGAAGAAATTATTGTTAAGAATGTTTTAGAAATAGTTGCTCTTTTAGGAAAATCTGAGTCTGAGTTTAACTTTGTTAAAAATTGAAGGCAGGTCACATCTAAATTTGTTTACTGTGCTCTTGCTTTCTAGGAGAGCAAATAGATCTTCAGTGTCTTAATGAAATAAGCAGACCCTCGTAAGAAAATACATCAACGGATTTGTATCTTTTTTTTTTTTTTTTTTTTTAAGATTTTATTTTTTTTTTAGAGGGAAAGGGAGAGAAGAAGAAAGAAAGAAACATCAATGTAGGTTGTCTTTCACCTGCCTCCAGCCATGGACCTGGCTGGAGACCTGGCTTGCAACCTGGTTATGTGCCCTGGCTGGGAATTGAACCAGCGACCTTTGGGTTCACAGGTCAGCGCCTTTACACGAGCCACCAGCCAGGGCCTGGATTTGTATCTTAATTGCAATTCTCAGTAGTATTTTCTTTTCTTTTTTTTTTAATTGGAAGACTAACAACAGGATAAAAAAATGGAATGCAGGGGAAAGGTCACATGTGAGTGTGCATTAATAATTCTTAACAATAAAGTATATAGATAGCAGGTAGAATAAAAAGAACTGTGAAATCAGGTGTAAAGTGAAATAATTTTCTTTTTAACACATTAGGGAAGATGGATAAGATGAAACAAAAACATAAGCCTGTTGGGCTAACTCATTAGAAGAACTTGGTTTTCTGAATAGGGAATTTGGCCATTTGTTTATAAAGGGGGCATGTTTATTTGAGGCATGAAAAAAATAAGTTTTGGAACTTTGACACTAGAAATTTAGTAAAAAGCCAATAAAGGATACATAGAGGTACAAGTCCCTCCAGTCTTTTCAGCGTTCTTTTCCTCTGTCCGTACCTGAAATATTGGTGACCTTCAAGGCTCGGTCCTCTTTCTCTTCCTCTCCATCCCTGAACCTTCTGTCCACATCAAGTCTTCTGTGAGTGGGTGCCTTGCAGTCTCCAACCTTGATTTCACTTCTGGGAGATTGGTATCTGTTTGCCAGACAGATTGAATTGGGCGGACCACAAGTATCTCAAACTCAGCATTTCTAAATTGAATTCAGCATTTTTTCTCAGCAACAGAAACCTGTTCCTTTCAAATCACTTTGAATGTGTCATCACACTTGGTTTAAGCCATGAGTTGTTCTAGGAGACGTCCTTTTACTGTTTCCTCACTGCCTGCCATCTCTTGTATTGTAGGGTAATAGTCATCGATCCTGTTGATTCTACCATGGACGTCTTGCTTGTATTGGTCCTCTTTTTCTACTTACTTCGTGTTTTAATGATTGGAAATCTTTCCATGTAAATGATAATGTATAATAATAATTACAGTATAAATAAGTTTATATATTTGTTTTCTTAAATTAGCTATGGAGAGGTAGAATTACTGGGTCAAAACCTAGTTTTTGTTCTTGATACAGTATTGCCAAAATGCTTTCCAGAAGGGTTTTACCCATTTACGTCATCACCGTAGTGACTGAGTTCTGGTTTCTCTTTGCCTTCATCGGGATTTGGTAATTATGTAATTGATCAAATTTAGTAGTCCCTTATTTTAATTTTCAGTTGGACTTTATTATTTTTATCACTTTATATTTACTGATTTTTTTGTAAATTGCCTGATCATACTTTTATTTGGGGTTTTTTTTAGTGTTTTTTAAATACTTTTTTTTTTTTTTAAGATTTATTACTTCCAGAGAGGCAGAGAGGGAAAGAAACATCAATGTATGGTTGCCTTTCACCTGCCTCCAGCTAAGAACCTGGCTGGAGACCTGGCTAGCAACCTGGTTATGTGCCCTGGCTGGGAATTGAACCAGTGACCTTTGGGTTTGCAGGCTAGTACCTATCTACTGTGCCACCAGCCAGGGCCTTAAATAAGTTTTTTTATAATAAAGATTTTAACTGTATACTTTATTTATTTCAGGCTTTCGTTCTCAGTTTGTCATTAACTGTTTATTCTCAGCCACTAGGGTTCACTTTTATGGGAATAAAATCTGTTGAACTCTTGTCATTTTATTTCTGCATCTCAAATTGGTAAAACCTCTTTTTAAAGTTCATTCTGTTTTATCTGTTGTTAGATTAAAAAGATACTAAGATTTAAAAAGTCAATTTGCTATCTTGGTGTTGTATAAGACATCCATTGTTTACTGTGAATTCCTCTCTGTGTTTGGGCTGGTACTGGGTATGTACCATCCTTGGAAGAACTGAGAAAATAGTCACATAAATAATTTTTTCTATGTTCCTTGTTTGAGATGAAGACTCTGAGTTAAAGAAAGGCTGTTAAAAGTTCTAAATAAATCTTTTTCAAAGCTGTTGGCCAATTGTCTCATCAATTGAATAATCCTGCATCATAGCATTCTTTGTGAGGGTTAAATGATTAAATGCCCATAAAAGATCCACCATGGCTTGGCTTATACATAGTAAATACCAACATGTAGGTTTAGCTGGAATTAATTTTTGTCATTACTTTTTTCTAACAATGTGTATCTGAGGATTTTTTTAGGGCTGGTACTAATTTAACCTTACAGGCAATCAGTGGTGTTGATTTGTCTTGGGACCGGCTTTTTACTCTCTTGACCTCTGTTGTTACACTTGCTTTTATTTTTTAGACAGTAAAAAAATTTTATTGTTACTTGTTTAGCTAAATTCTGAAAAGAATCACAGTGGGATTTTTCTTACAACTGTATTAAGCCTATACATTTAGGGTAAATGGTAGGTTTTATTATATTCGTCTTCTCACTAGGAAAAATAGTTTGTTTTTCTACTTCTTAAAATGTTTTCATATTGTTTTCTAGAGTTTTAATAGTGCTTCTCCATGTAAGGCAAATATTATTCCTAGATATTTTATTTGTTTTCGTCACTATTATCAGTGACAGTATATTTTCTCAGAGGTCATTGGTGAACATTTTAAGTCTTAAAGGTTTTTAAATGCATATTCTTAAAAAGTATATGTATATACTTTTTTGCATATGTATAATGCCGTTTTTAAAATATTAATATTTGTTCCTTATTTTTCTGGTTTTTAGAACTTCCAAAACAATGCTACTAAATAACTGCTATGTGGCATTCTTGTTTTCATTTTTATTTTAGTAGGAATAACCTTCATGCTGTATTTTAAAATTGTTGACTGATGGTTTAAAATGTACTTTTTCAACTCAGTAGAATTTATTAAGTAACATATGAGGTCTGTTTGGGAGAAAACCCAGCCTTTGTTAATATAAAGAGAATGGTTTGTGTGACCTCGGTCAATGATGACTTCACTGAACTAGTCAGAGGGGGCGGTGGATGTCATTGAGTGAGCATGTGTACTGTGTAGCTGTCGCATTCAAAATGAGCAAATACAGCAACGACTCTGCATCAGATTCTGTGTTGAGCTTGAACATTCCTCCATGGAAACTACTCTGATGATTTAGAAGGTCTCAGCTGTGGGCAACTGGTGATTGGCACCTTCATCATGACAATTTGCCCACTCATGCATCATGTCTCTTGCAGAGTGTTTTTGCGAAACATCAGATCACCCAGATGACTCAGCCCCCCAACAGCCTAGATTTGGCACCCTGTACTTCTGACTTTCCCCAAAACTAAAATCATATTAGAAAGAGAAAAGACTTTAGACTGTCGATAAGATTCAGGAAAATACAACTGGGCAGGATGGCATTTGGGAGAACTGTGTGAGGTCCCAAGGTGCCTACTTTGAAGGGGATGGAGACATTATTGACCAATGTACAGTGTGTCTTATATCATCTTCAGTAAATCAATTTTTCATATTACATGGCTAGATACCTTCTGAACAGACTTCATATGTTCATTGAAAAATACAGCCATAAAAATACATGTACCTATGAAGAAGTGTCAGTATACACTTTTAAGATTCTGTTGATGTTTTGCGGTAACACCTAACTTGCTTTGTAATCTGTTAATACATTATTATTTTCTTTTTTAAGATTTTTTTATTTTTAGAGAGAGGCAGAGAGGGAGAGAAACATCAATGTATGGTTGCTTTTCACCTGCCTCCAGCCACAGACCTGACTGGAGACCTGGCTTGCAACCTGGTTATGCACCCTGACTGGGGAATTGAACAAACTGACCTTTGGGTTCACAGGCCGGCGCCTTATCCACTGTGCTACCAGCCAGGGCTAATACATTATTCTGATATCCTAACATTAAAAAAAATCTGTGGGATAAACCCTACTTTATCATGGATGATAACCCTTTTAATATTGTGCTCTAGGAATCAAAGGGAAGTAAGGTAGGATCTTAAACTTTAAGCTCCTGGGATTTGTATTTGTCATTGACATTTTTAGCTTAATGACCTTGGTAAAATGATCTTACCTCCTTTCAATGTTAGTGTTATTGTTTGTGCAATGAGAACCCTGTTGTATCCCTGGTGGCTAATGGTCTTTTCTGCCCCCTGAACAATCAAATTGTCTTCCCATCTCTTCCACTCAGCCGGGCTCCCACTCCTGCAGTTCCACACCTGTGAGCAGACATGGAAGCCCAGAGCCCTCCAGTGCATATGCAGAAATCTTACCACAACCTCTGCTCCTAAACTTTTGCTTCTACTATTGCCGCTTCTGTTCCTCATCTCTTTGACCCAGTGAAACATGGGTCAAATTCATGAAATTCACTGCCTTTATTTTTCACAAAATCCCCAGCCATACAATTTAAAATTGGCTAGTAGGCAGCAATATTTAAAAATGTTTTTAGTTACTGTGTTCTTGGCTTTACCGGCTGTTCACCCGTCTATTCCTGCTGCTTTTGCCTGCCTTCTCCTGCTTTCCACTTACCTTCCTGTTTACTAAACCAAGCCTTTCTGCATGTTCCATGCAGAGGAGTTCTGTCTTTTGAATCTTGGACACAAAACAAATGCCCAGGTCTTTGGGAGGTTTTACTTTCTTTTCTAAGAGCTTTTGGTTCTAGCTATTAATAACTTTTTCCTATCTCATTACCTTTTAGGATTTTGTTGGATAAATGAAATGAAAAGGACCTTAAAGTTTGCCTGCCAATGTAAATAATGGCTATTGAGAGGTTTCCTTCCCCTCCCCACCACTTCTGCTATTGAAAGCATGTTAATCATGTTAATCACGATAGGCCTTCAACAGCTCAATCATTGGTTTGCGATGGGTGGTTTGCCAGTGCCTCCTTTTAGTTTTATAAAATCAAATTTTCCAAGATTATTCTGTATTGCTAAGCTGCATGGAATGATTTCAACACTAGAGTTTGTTTTTACCTGCTAAAAAGGCTGGTTTTCACTTGTTCTACAGAAAAGCGATTCTTGAAGCCATTATGGCCACAGGGGGAGGTCCTTTTGAGGAAGACATGAACGGTCAGGATTTACCAAACTGGAGCAGTGGAAGTGCTGATGACCGACTCAACAACGTGGTATGATCAATTTGTTGATGCTGTGACTTTGACTTTATCATTACAACACACCTTTCCCTTGACTTAGCAAAATCAAATTCACTGATACTCATTGTAAAGTAAATAAGTTTTTTCTTACTGGCCTCGATATTAAATGATGCTGGGCTATTAGTGAAGACATTTTGTTTGCAAGTAAGAGATACCAACGTGAGTTAGCCTAAGCCAAAGAAGTTTTTAAATAAGGATATAAAACTGTTACGGAAAACAATTTAAAGGAATCAAGTTGGATTTTAGGACGGCATAGAAAAAGGAACTAGAAAGTTGTCAGGAATTCCTTTTTTGCTACCCTGAGAGGGAAATGGCTTTCTCTCTTCTCTGGTCCACGTGGTGTGCTAGTGCGCCCTTCTCATTGTCAGTTACAGGGTGACATTTTAAAGTATGATTAATCCAGTTGGGATTAGATGGGCATCTTTTTCCCATTCTTCTGTGGCCAGATGGGGTGGGGTGGGTAGAACAAGGGGTTGGCAGGAACACCAACACATGGACTGGTGGAGATGACACTTTTTGTTATAAATGAGGAAAATACACCACAGGTTTCACAACTGTAAAACTTAGTAGTCTTTGAATCTGGGTGTGGTGGGAATTTAAGGCTTGTGTTAAATGAGTTGGGTTATATGGCTGTAACTTAGTAAATAAAAATATTTTCTAGTTAAAACATTCATTTTTTTGTCATCAGACCTTATGTAACACATTGTCTATAAAATAACGTTATACTTACTGTTTGTCATATACTAGGCATCGTGATGGATGTTTTATGTATGTTAGGTTTGTGTTAAAACACCTTTAAAAAAGGTCCCACTGTTTTAGAGCTTAGGAGACTAAGGCTGTGGGAAGGTAAGTAAATCGCTTAGTGTCATGCATTTCTTCAGAAGATAGGAATTCCTGTAGAACCCAGGTTGATTTCAGATCTATCTTCTTCCACATACTGACATTAGAGGAGGCCAGTAGCTATTCATTTCACTTTGCATTTTATAAATCGTAAAGAGCCATTTTTAAAGATGCTTTTGGAAATATTTAGACTGATCTAGGATTAGAGTTTTGGGATTTGTATTTGGTAGGAATATATGAAGAGGGAAGTAGTCTTTTTAAAGGGCGGGGGAAATTAACTACTGGTAAATAATTGTCTGTGAGACTATATTTATGTGAAAAGTGTTTTGTCATTTTTAAGACTGGCCAAAAATTTTCTAAGACTTTATTATTTTTAGAGAGGGGAAGGGAAAGAGGCAGCGAGGGAGAGAAACATTAGTGTAAGGTTGCCTTTCACCTGCCTCCAACTACGGACGTGGCTGGAGACCTGGCTTGCAACCTGGTTTTGTGCCCTGGCTGGGAATTGAACCAGCGACCTTTGGGTTCACGGGCCAGTGCCTTATCCACAGCCACCAGCCAGGGTTCAAATTTTTTTTAAGTATACCTAATTATTCTTCTGATTTGATAGAGGCCATATTAACTTTTACCTTTACTTTTTTAAAGGATTGGGGTGCCCAACCGAAGAAGGCCAACAGATCATCAGAAAAGAATAAGAAAAGGTTTAGTGTAGAAAGTGATAAAAGGGTAACTAATGATATTTCTCCGGAGTCATCACCTGGAGTTGGAAGGCGAAGAACAAAGACCCCACACACGTTCCCACATAGCAGGTACATGGCCCAGATGTCTGTCCCAGAGCAAGCGGAGTTGGAGAAACTCAAACAGCGGATAAACTTCAGTGACTTGGATCAGGTTAGTGAGTTACTTTAAACATCGGTTTATGGCTGTGGAAAATACTAAAAATGGATGAAATAATTGATCTTCACCAAGTAATCAAGCTGTTTATTATTTTTTCTTAGTTTCTGTGTATATGGAAAGAATTTTAATCGTGGGTCTGTGTTCTGATGGTGAAACTAAGATTGTTGACATTTTTAAATTGTTCAGTGATTAATGTTTGTGGATTGGGTTCCTTTTTGATATGTAGAGAAGCATTGGAAGTGATTCTCAAGGCAGAGCGACTGCTGCTAACAACAAACGTCAGCTTAGTGAGAACCGAAAGCCCTTCAACTTCTTGCCGATGCAGATTAATACTCACAAGGGCAAAGGCGCTGCCGCAAGCCCTCCCAAGAGAGAGGTGACCGCATCAGCCCAGTGTAAAGAGTTGCTTGCCTCTGCCCTAAGCAATGACCTTTTGCAGAACTGTCAAGTCTCTGAAGAGGATGGGAGAGGAGAACCTGCAATGGAGAGCAGCCAGGTGGTAAATTTGCTGTCCTTTGCCCTTTGCCTTCACGAACTTCCAAGTATAAAGCATCAGCATTTAAAAATGTGTGTTAGAGTATGCAGATGGGGATTTTTGTTGGGTAGAATTAAAGCACTCCCTGACACTTTATGTTAATCTATCAGATTTATTCAAAATAAGTTTCTTTTTCACCTAAAATGATTGTAGAAATGACTTTCAGGTGAATTACAGCTGATGTTTATCTGCCAAGTGCTATATTGCCAATTTTAGTAAGTAATTGTTGTAAGAATTTTAATGGTGATATAATTTTTTTGGAAAGTACTTTTTAAAGTATTTATGATAAGTTTAGATAACCATGAACATTAGAAAATTTATATAAAAGTTTGGTGTGCAGTTCTATACAAATGTTCGGGTAATATAAATTAACACTAATTTTGAAATTTTTAAAATTATCATGATTAGAGCTTTTAGTATTGCTGATTATGTTTTGATTAAATTCTAAATTTGATTCAGGTATTGCATGTATGCATTTATACATTAATTAGTATTTTTTGTTATAGCTGAAATTTATAATGTGTGAAATGGTTCCTGTTGAATGAATGATGCTCAATTTTACATATTGTTTACTTTATGCATTTTTTTTTAAGATTTTATTTTTAGAGAGGGGAAGGGATAGAGGCAGAGAGGGAGAGAGACATCAATGTAAGGTACTTTATGCATTTTTAAAATACTGTTTCCCCAGCAGGTGGTAAGCAGGCTTGTTCAGATTCGTGATTACATTACGAAAGCTACTTATATGCGGGAGGATCTCGTAGAGAAAAACGAAAGATCTGCTAATGTTGAGCGCCTTACTCATCTAATAGATCACCTTAAAGAACAAGAAAAGTCATATATGCGATTTCTCCAAAAGATCCTTGTAAGTTTTGGACCTTTTAAGTTATGTGTATTCAGTTGTTTTCGTGGTGTATCGGGTGTGCTTGTACTGATGACATTCTGATATCACCTCAGGAGTTGCCATGTTTTCAGAAAACTGCCATCTGTGGTAACTTTTCACTGCCCTTTTTAGTGGTTGTGTGATTGATACCACTGAAATATTTCAGGCTAGTGAAAAGGAGGAGGAGGAGGTGAGGAGGTCCCAACTATAGTTGAGCAGTGGGGTCTGGTTCTGTAGCTCAGAGCACATCCCTAAACACAGGTGTGCAGTCTGAGGCTTCGGGTACCGTGGTAAGCAGCTTTTTGGTAATGCAAGTGCTAGAAATGAAGATTGACACTTTCCTGCCTTTCTTTTTTTTTAATATTTTATTTTATTTTTAGAAAGAGGGGAAGAGAGGGAGAGAAACATCCATGTATGGTTGCTTTTCACCTGCCTCCAGCCACAGACCTGACTGGAGACCTGGCTTGCAACCTAGTTATGTTGCCCTGGCTGGGAATCGAACCTGTGACCTTTGGGTTCACAGGCCGGCGCCTTATCCACTGTGCTACCAGCCAGGGCCTGCCATTTTTTTGATACCATATTTTTATAGGCTTTCCTTAATGAAGAGTATTTCAGGGAAGAAATCTAATGCTGAATATTCTTTCTAAACATAGCATTTTTAAAGTTTTATTTATTGACATTAAAAATGGTTTTAATGGTTGATTTTAAAATTAGTAATTTCTGATCTTCAGCTAACAGAAACATGACTTTTCTAGTTCGTTTAACATAGCTGTGCTCATTTTGAACAGTGTTGGGAAAGTTCAGATGCATCATGGGTATGAGAGCTCTAAGCGGAGAGTGTCATTCATTGCTTGTCATAGTGTCGAGTGGATGTCTCTAAGCTTGCCACTGGGTACTCATTTTAAGGGTCTTAGGATGTTTTATTTCTCAGTTTAGCCTACAACTGTATCAAGTGACTGAATAATTGAGATGAAAATGGGACAAGGTAGCATTTTCATTGTAAATTTATTCACAATGAGAAGAAAACATTAACTTCTGACTCTGCAAAATGAGTTCTATTAAAAGGGAAAGGTGACAGACCTCAGAATGGTGGGGAACTGAGGCCCAATAGGAAATATAGCTGAAAATACACCTTTTGAAAAATAATCAGGAATTTACAGAATTTGGAGGAGAAGTTTATAAAATAAACTTCATGTAAATTAGCATGCTTTGGAAGTTCTCTTGAAGCAGTTTTATTTTAACAGATGCCCCTATAACTGTGCATTAGTAAACTTGAAACCCTGTTACCAGTAAAGCTTTTCTTGTAAAATACATGATGTATGTTTACCTTCTGTTTCTGGGGTATGTTCTGAATACCATTCAGCATTAAGAATTTGAACTTTTGTTTCCTTTTAGTATTGCCCTGCATAGTTTCTCATGCCTCCTTTCTCTTTCCTGCCCTTCTTAATTTGAAGAGGAAATCTGAATTTTTTTCCCCTGCATTATTTTCATCAGGAGATACTCAAAGACTTGGTCCTTACGGTTGTAAAAGAAGAGGCTGTACGATGGGGAAATGGTCTCTGTGTTTATATTGATGCTGGGAATAATTTCTTACGTTTCATTCCGGCAGAAATGGAAGGGTTCCCACCTACCAGGTGGAAAATTGCGTAGTTGGTTATTATAATTTTTCTGTAATGCTCACCACAAAGAGAATTTTTCCGTAGTATAAAATCATTTTTGAAAGTTGATTAATAACAGCATAAATGTTACAGTATGCTTCCACAGTTGTTTAATTTGGAAGTTGTCTAGGATAAAATAATTACAGTAAGCAATAGCTCAGTGTACAGAAAGGTATCTTAAGTTTGATACTTGGATTGATTCAAAAAGACGGTGAATTTTTCATATTTATAAGGTGGCTTATATATAAAACAGAAGATTGTGTGAAGAAATTAATATGCTACAGTACTTAATAAAGGAGGCATCTTTTAGTCTGAGAATTCGGCCGTGCATTGAGGACAAACTAGGGAATTCAGCCTAACAAGAACAGATTTCAGACATTGTCGTTCTAAGTCCAAAGGGGAAAGGTGACAGAGCTCCGAATGACAGGGGTCTGGGGCCTAAGAGGAAACAGAGCCAGAAATGTGGATTTCCCTCAAAGGTGTACCCCCACGCCATTAACTTGGGAAGGTTGTAAATGAACAGCTCTTTTGTTCATATGGTCTCTTCTTTATTTGCTTTTGTTACTATTCCTCTTAAATATGTATTAGTAACGTGGTTATACTGTAATTTGCTCCATTAAAATGCTGCCCTTAAATGTTTTTTTTTTTCCTGCTTGCTTATACTTTGTGAATTATATTTGGCAGCTATTTTGAATTTGCAGTAAGAAAGGACTTGAAACTTAACCCATTTCCCCATTTTTGCTATCAAGAACTCAAAGTACAATTGTTTTTGCTATTGAGAATATAAAATACCAACAAAATGTTTGTCTTGACAATTGGTTGCCTTTTAAAATTGAATTAGCTATTTTAAAATTTCTCTTTTTTAGAGAGAGAGAAAGAGAGGGAGGGAGGGGGAGAGAGGAACAGGAGTTTGTTTCACTTATTTATGCCTTCATTGGTTGCTGCTTGAATGTGCCCGGACGGGAGGTTGAACCCGCAACTTGGCGTGTGGGGATGATGCATCAGCTGAGCTGCCCCGCCAGGGCCTGTTGCCTTCTGGTGTGTAGTTTTGTTCCTGTTGGAAACAAAACTTATTTCCTTTTTGGAAAGAAAAATACTTCATCATTTGACTTTGCTAATGTCAATTGTAATTGGTTTCCTCCGGTGTTTAAATGTTCTTTCTTATAATTTTACGATTTTCTTAAAGGTACTCAGGAAAGGTTCAAGGACAGCTGTTTGTGTAGTTCCAGTTTAAACAATTTGAACAAAAATGAGCATTTCTAAAAGTGCTTACATCCATTTGGCAAGAATAAAGGACTATTTTAATGGAGTGTAGCTAAAAGGAATTTCATACGTTTTATTACTAGCTTATTAGGATTAGTCTTTTCTGTTAGGTACATAACTTATATTTTATTGTTTAAAAATGGCAAAACTTACCCTCTAGGTTTTTATTTCTGCCCTGGCTCCCACAGAGTTTGAGGATACAGTTTGAAATCAGCTCTGGTTATGTTACTATAAAGTGTAAAGCAGAAGGCGTACCAGTTTATCAGAGAAGTAAATAAAGTGGCTGATTATTTTTAAAACTGCTGGCGTTGGAGAAAAAGTGAATGTGAAGTGCAGTAGACACTCTGGAACTTATTCTAAGTCTTCTGAATGGTGACCAATAGAACTTAGAGTCTGCCAGTATTTTTCCTAAGACCATACACACACACACACACACACACACATTATTTATTATATATTTTTTAGCATTACCATTTACCCGCATACCTTCTCCCACCTCCATCTACCCCCACCCCTGTAGTCACCACTGTTGTCCAAGTCCATGAACTTTTTTTTCTTCTTATTTCTTTTTCTTTATTCCTCTATCACCTCTGATCCTTGTAACTGAATATTATTCTCTCTTGAACTTCTTTTTTGGAGTATATTCTAGTTTGAGTCTCTTTAATTGTTTGATTCTTAGGGCCATCCTAGGATTATTCTATCAGTACTTTGTTCATAAAATTATTTTAATTTCTGAGAAAAATTCCTAATTCCCACCAACTGACTTTATTCTTTCCCTGCTTTGCAGAATATTATTCTCTCCTTAAACGTCCTATCAAAATGTTAGAAGAGTAGGGGGGAAAGTTGGTCTTCACTGACATTCAGAGCTTAAAAGCAATCTTGTGCGTTGCAGCTGAATAAGTAACGACTAACATTCTCCAGCTGCCTGTAAGGGCAGAGTTCATTTTTGCAATGTCTTAATGGACAGGATGACATTTTTGCATAATTCCTGAAAGAAGCCTTCCACAAATACTCAAGTCCTCACTGTTTTTCCACACTCATCTTTCCCCCCTAGCCTTAATTCCCACTCTTAGAGCATTTATAAATTTTTAAAAATATTGTTTACCTCTTTTGTTTTATTTTCATTAAATCTAGTTATTGAATATCTGACTTTGTCTCCCACATCAGACTAAGTGCATAATTTTGGAGTAGATGGTCTGGAAAAACATGGCATTAGAATGTAGGAGTCTGGCTTCCCTGTGATACTGGTCAGATCATACTTTTATCTCCTCCAAGCTTGTAATTCCTGACCCTTTCATATTAAAAAATTAGCATGCTTATTATCTGAAGTACTTTTCAGCTATAAAAATATATTTGGGCCCAGACTGGTGTGTCTTAGTTGCTTGGGGAGTCAAGCAACTGAAAACCTAAAGGTCGCAGGTCCCATCCCCAGTCAGGGCACATGCCTAGGTTGCAAGGTCAGTCCCCGGTCAGGGTGCAGGACGAGGCCACTGATAGGTATTTCTCATGTCATTGTTTCTCTCCATCCCTTTTTCCTTCCCCTTTCCTCTCTGACAGTCAGTGAGCATCTCCTCGGATGGGGGATATATATACAGTATGTATTTGGGTCCATGAATTATTGGAGGAGCCTCGGCTGAGTAGAGAACACATAGAGTTTTCCGAAATCTAATACCCAAGTTACTTTTTTAATCTACACTGAAAATGTGTTGGCTGAAAGTGACTAGGAAAGCTTCATCCAAGTATGTGTTTGCAGGGTGGACATAGGCCTGGCTTCCCCTTGGAAATGCTCCTCCTACCATGTTGTCATCTTCCCTGTCCTCGAATTTGGTGTAGTTCTCAACCTCCCTCACCTGGTTCCGTTTTTTCAAGTGTTATTCTGAAAGGTGATTTTTATGGATGTAAAAGTTATTAAGCAGTAATAAAACCTCACTGATTTTGACAGTTGCTGGGAATTCATTTTTAGATTAGTGGAAAATCTGAAGGTAATTATGTTTACTTTAATAAATAGTTAATATTATTTAGTAAATTCTTTAAAACTTGATAGCATACAGATTACCTGAGGTCTGAGCTATTTTTGAGAAATGGGAGAATTTTAAATCAGGTGAAGCCCTATGCATTCTTAAAGGTGGTCGGTCCCTTTTATTCCCCTACGTGGCCTTTTGCCTTATTAATTATGCAGCATTTCTGCTAATCAGTTGCCTTTGCTGCTACGCTGGAGTGTTTGGTACCAGCCTGGAGACATTCTCTTAGTCGTTCAGTCCATTGACTGAATGGACTTAATTGGGTCTGGTCTTACATTTTACTAATGACTTTGATGAAATTATTTTGGGTCAAACCTGAGAAAGTTATTGATAGTTATTATCCCACTCCTTTAGATAGCTTTGTTTTTTTGGTTTTGTTTTGTTTTTGAGATGGAAATAGTGTTGAGCTAGAACTAAGACAATGAATTTTAACAGAAAAGAATGAAATACCCATTTCTAAGTTAATAGAAATATTTTACATGAAGATTAGGTAAAATCATTACAATTTTAATTAAAGATTTTTTTAAAGTTACATTAATGATGGAAAATACCATTATACTATGTAGTTCAGGCATAATTTGGCTTATAATTTATTTTTTTGCTAGTTATTTTTAAATTTGTCTTTTTGCTTGACTATTTTTTCTTGTTGGGTTGCAGTGGAATAGTTCAAAGCTTTTAAAATTTAATCTTTTTAATTTAAAACTTAGATTTTAAAATAATTTAATCTTACACTTTTAGGCAAAATGCTAGGGCTGGGGGCAACCTCAGAGTATTCCAAATGAATTTTAAAACAAAAATATTTTTGATACAAAGTATAAAATTTCCTGCTTTACTGTTTCCCATCAGATTACCAGTTAAAAAATTTTTTTTTTAGACATCACTTAGGAGTGGTGTTTTTCAAAGATATTTTTCAAGGAGACTTTTGGGCATTAACTTGATCATGATTTGATTTTCCTTTTCTGTAAGGCCTGGCACCCTCATTTGTGTATATGTATGTGTGTGTGTTTGTAGCTCCTTCCACGCTCAGCTTTATGACCTTATGCATGCATGCCTTTTTCCTTTCATTAATTCTGCTTTATGCTAAGGCATTGGTTATGGTCTTTCGTATGAAATTACCTCAATACGGTGGCACTCTGTGTTACTATTCTTTTCAAGTTTACTAAACCTGTGTCTAGGGTTATATATTTAATACTAAGCTATTACGTGTGTATGTATGTTGCCGTTGGTAGTTGAAATAGAAACATGAATGTTAATAGACATAAAAGTTGTTGGTCTTATTTTCCAGGCCAGAGATCCTCAGCAAGACCCTGCAGAAGAGATAGAAAATTTGAAGAAACAACATGATTTGCTGAAAAGGATGTTGGAGCAGCAGGAGCAGCTGCGAGCTCTGCAGGGGAGGCAGGCCGCCCTTCTTGCCCTGCAGCGCCAAGCGGAGCAGGCCGTGGCTGGCATGGGCGACCCGGGTACGCCGGCCACGGGGCCACACTGTAGTTGGCACGCAGGCAGGGCACGCACTGGGCACTGTGGGGTTGGATCTTGACTGTTGACTGGTGAAGCCTTGCCCCGTCCTCTGCTTCTGTCTGGTCACTCAGAAGAGACTGCAGGGACCACTCCTGGCTGTCAGCCTCACGGGGCAGCTAGCCAGCTCGCCCTCCTTTGCGGTGGAGGGCGCCTCCAGGAGGCACGGGGACAGGTGCAGTCTGTGTGCCGCAGGCTGGCTCGCGCTGCTGCTGCTTCCCTCCGGTACAGATCCTGCGTCGCGTGCCTCCCCAGGGAGAACTAAAACCTTAAGAAAGATAAACAGTGATAGGTTTGCAGTGCTGCTTTAGCTCTGAGGCCGAGGACCTCTGTCCTTTCGGTTGGGTGTCCAGTTGTGCAGGGGTTCCTTTGGGCTGCGTTCTGCACAGCCTTCATGGGGCTTCCTTTCTCCTTCCTTCCCTTGTAGCCAGGTAAAATTCAGGTAGAAATTTAGCTGAACTCGGTAGTATTGTTTTCATCACCTTCAACTAAGAGTTTCATCTTTCATTATGTTTAAAACAAATTGTTACTTGTTAGAATTTGGTGAAGCCGCTTATCCTGGTCTAACAGGAACTGGTCTCCTGTGGGTTGTCAGTCCTGGGTCCAGTGAGTTACGGCTGCTCCTCAGTCTGTCCTGCTGTCCACACCCAGCCCACGGGCTCCGCCCTCCTATTGCTGTTGGGCCTAATTTAATTTTTCATTTTCATAAGGAACTTTATGACTTGCAAATAACTTTTTTATAATAGTCATTTAGTCACTGTCCATAATACAAGATTTTTTTCTCTTTGTAAAATTCAAAGTATTAGGTGTTAAATTTAGGAAAAAAATATTTTATCAGTGACCAATACTAATTTGATTAATGACTAACCTTTTAAATATTTTTCAAGTTTGGAGTGTCAGATTTTGGAGACTTTCCTGTGATAATTATTTCAAATAGTTGAGTTTATATCATTTCATTTGATTATCATGAAAGAACTCAACATAGAGCTTGTGACTTGCCTAGACTTACACAGAGTTTTGGTAGCATCAGATCTCTTGAGATCTAGGTCAGTGGTCTTGTATTTATGAATATGAACTTTTACTTTTAAACAGATAATTTTTTTTTTTAACATATACTATTGTGAGGCAGGGACCAGGAGTAGAAATCAATGTTTTAATTTATATACTAGTTCGAAAAGACTTCTGGGTTAGTAATTTTAAAGCAGACTTCCTCTTGCACTTAGGTGATTTTGCACAGGAATACTGGTGAGAAACTAGAATTGTAGGACCTCATTTTCTGGTATGTGAGAGGCAACATAATTGTTACAGGACAGAGTGCTCCTCTTGTACTTTACCTTGAAAGCTGTGTGTTTAGTTATCTAGACTGTAATTTCTTTCTTTTTAAAACGGAGTTTAGGTGGTTGGGATTCTTTCCAGCCTTGAAATTCTAATTTTTCAGTAGAAAAAATTCCTTTAAAGCAGAAGCAAGTACATAGCCATGTCTCTTTCAGAGCCGGGAGACAAGCGTGAGTTGGCTGGGTAATAAACCAATAACTTCCCAAAATTGTGGTCAGAATATGGTTGTAGGAAGAGAGAAACAAGTCTTTAGTGTGACTTGTATCACAAGCAATTACCTGAATGCGTGGTCTGTTCTGTGGGAGGGGTTGGCGGCCATGACCAGCTGGGTTGGGCCCTCTGTCTGCAGTCCAGTTTCACTGAGCACAGCCGAGCCCTTGTTTGTGTTGCCTGTGGATGCTTTTGCCCGTAATAGCAGGCAGGGTTGGGTAGTTGAAACAAGAACTATTTCTACAAAGCCTACCGTGTTTACGACTAACTGAATCTTAAAGAAGTTTGCGAGCCCCTGAACTAGAGCACTGACTTAACTGGGGGAGGTAGAGGCCGACCCCTGTCAGAATCGGGCGTTCTCCCTCAGACTACCGCTTTCCTTGCCCACCCCACCCAGCCTGATAGACCTGCCCCCACCCCCACTCCATTCAGCCCCTGTTCTGAACTGGAAGGTAACGATCCCTCTTTGAATGTTGGGACAGAAGAAGGTGAACCACTATTTTAGAGTTTTGTCGGTCTTTCTGTATTTTCAGATTAGATGGAAACAAGAAAATAATGGGTTGACAGATAACATCTGAGGGATAATTAGTTTCAAATTATATTAGTTGAGGTGTTTTAAATTCCTTTTTCCTCAAAATTATTTTAGCTTCTCAGAAATTAAGGTGCTGTATTTATTTGCTATAACGAATAGTCATTAATTTTCTTCCCATTTGTAACAGAAACTACAGATAGCATATCTGGAGTCAGTATCACATCGGAACTAAATGAAGAATTGAATGATTTAATTCAGCGTTTTCATAATCAGCTTCGTGATTCTCAGGTAACAATTTTTCAGTGGGGTTGAGTTTAAAGTCACATTCATTAAAACATGGGTGCTAATCTTGGAGCATAAGTATGACCTGATATCATTGTTTTTTTAATGGAGCTTTCTTTCTCCAGCCTCCAAAATTAGGGTTCATACATTTAAGGTGGTCTTTCCCCAGTGTGTTCCAGTGCTGGTGGTCTGTGGACTATACCACTTTGAGAAACACTAAATTAGAGGAAAATCTACTTTGAATGAAGTTATTAGTGAAATTTTCCCTTTGTGTGCTACTGAATATAGCATTCTTTATTCCTGTCAGAACCTAATGTTCACAAGTGTTAAGACTTAACTATGTTTGGATCTATTTCCTTGCAATATTTTATTAAAGATTTTAAGAAAATTCTTAAGTTTAATTTTCGAGTTAATAAGTTCATAATTTGTTGACCTTTCAAAGTAATTGTGTAAGTGCAAGATTTTCAATCTGTGGTACTTGAGTAAGAAAGAGGACATTAATAACTCCAATGGAAATGAGTGTGATTAAAAGATGTGGTCCACTGACCGACTGAAAACGTAAAATAGAAACATATGGCCCAACACTTTGGGGAGTTATTCAGCAATACCTAGTACATATTTTCTTCATTCTCCCACCTTCAGATACTCTCATGTTCATAAGAAGATTGATACAGAATGTTCATGCAGCATTGTGTCAATAGCAAAAAATCGGGAACAGTGTAAATAATCTATGAACAGGAAAATGGCCTAGTAAGTTATACATAGAGAGTGAACTCCTATAACCAGTTACAGTAGCTAACCCAGAGCTGAGGAAGGAAAATGCAAGTCTCAGAAGGACACCACGTAGCTTATTTTTAAAATGTGTAAAGAGTGTTTTTAATGGACGCATGTATAAGAATAGTAGATATCTGTGCTTGCTTCGGCAGCACATATACTAAAATTGGAACGATACAGAGAAGATTAGCATGGCCCCTGCGCAAGGATGACACGCAAATTCGTGAAGCGTTCCATATTTTTATGTAATACAACAACAATAAAATTAAAAAAAAAAAAAAAGAATAGATATCTAATTTTAGGTTGTAGAGATCTCTGGGGAGAGTAATGGGATTGGGGGTTGGTATATATAGAGCTCTAATTGTAAGGTTATATAGTTCTTTTTTTAAAACAAAGAATTTATACAAATTGGCAAAATATTAAACTTTGACTGTGCTCAATGGTGTTTATTCAATCATTTGATTTTCTAAGCCATAGTGGGTTTTTAAGATGTTTCATAATCTTTTTTGAAAATAGAGGAACACAGAAAAGAAGTGGTAGGAAAAGTTGATCAGTTTAGAAGTTCAAGTTTGTGGTGGTGGCTCTAAAAAGGTGGCAAGAGAGAAAATAATTTTGAAGGCTTGTTTTGTATAAAAGTTGGGATTGCTTGGTTAATTTATTTTTTCAAGCTGCATTTTCTTTTTTTTTTTTAAAGATTATTTTTAGAGAGAGGGTTAGGGAGAGAGGCAGAGAGGGAAAGAGACAGACAGACAGACATCAATATATGGTTGCCTTTAACCTGCCTCCAGCTACGGACCTGGTTGGAGATCTGGTTATGTGCCCTGGCTGAGAATCGAACCAGCGACCTTTGGATTTTCAAGCCGGCACCTTACCGACTGTGCCACCAGCCAGGGTTTTGCTAGGTTAATTTAGATCACTTAACTTAGATCCAGGTAACATTCAGTGAGTCCAAAACCACTGTGTAGTTAGGTGTCTGTAAATCTTAAATATATGTTACAGTGGCGTATCAGGAAGCACCGTGCAGTTTAGGAATTAGAGAGCCACGTATTCACCCACCAGTACAATCTGGGCAAATATTTACCTATTATGAAGGATTTTTATGCATTTATAAAAGGAGAATGAACTTAGTCTGTCTTTTTCTTTTTTTCATAAGCCTCCAGCTGTTCCGGATAATAGAAGACAGGCAGAAAGCCTTTCATTAACACGGGAGGTGTCCCAGAGCAGGAATCCACCCGTTTCAGAACACTTACCTGATGAGAAAGTCCAGCTTTTTAGCAAAATGAGAGTGTTACAGGAAAAGAAGCAAAAAATGGACAAACTCCTTGGAGAACTTCATACACTCCGAGATCAGCATCTGAACAATTCAGCATGTGAGTAAATCTGCCTTGGTGGCATTAGGTAGAGGACACGTAAGTGTTGCCGTGGTGCGTATCGACAGCAGTTACTTAGTAAGTACTTGGTGAGCACGTAGTTCAAGAAAATTCTGATTTGTGTGGGTAGGTAGAACATACATGTGAAAAGCTTTGAAGTAACTGGGCAGTGTATGATGAAAGGTCTGTTCTATAATTTAGAAAAGGGAAAGGATAAAGTTGAGCCTTGAAAATTGGTAGGATTTAAATAAGGGAAATGTCGAAGAAAAAGTACTTAGACAATAATGCTGCATTTTTTGATATATTCAAAAGTTTCCCTTAAAGAAAAATGCATCAAAATTAATACTTTTACTAGAAAAGTAGGAAAGCATTGATGCAAAAATAAAGTGCAATAGAAAAAACTTTTAACATAGCATATATGGTTTAGTACAGAAATTCCATAACATTCTTTTAAAAAGTATATAGTCAACTCCTGTGGGAACAGGAAGGTCAGTAGTCACTTTAGTTACACTGTAGAAACTGTCGTTTATGCTCTGCAAATGTTTTATGGGCTTTTGCCTAATTAAATCTAGTTACTAGTTCTCATTAGCTGCCTTCTTACCTCCACAAGCCTGGTTCCTGCATTATTTTACCCACACAGCTGGGAGTAGGAGCTACAGCGTTGGAAATGGGAGTCAGCAGGGTCAGCCGCAACTGGTCATCATTCTTAAGCATTTCGGCCGCTGTCTTTAAGGAAAAGCAAGGGGTGCTTTGTTCTTCCCCCTTCTGCTTCTGCCACCTCCCTGTTGCCTCCCTGTTCTGCACCGAAACCTGCTTCCTTTTCCCTAACCTCTGCTTGCTGCTTCATCTAGAGTATAATCTAATCCTAATACGTCCTTCCTGAATGGATTAACACAGCTAAGAAAACCTTAAAGTTTTAAAGTTGTATTCAAGACTTTGAGAGAAGTTTTATTCACATAAACCAAGTACCCCTCTACCTAGCGATAACGGCAGGAAATAATTTTCTTCCCACTGGCAAACTATGAAAAGCAGCAGCAGCAAAAGGAACAGTTCCGGAATAGAGTACAAAGATTACTGGAAACTAGCTGGCTGGAGCAATTGATAATATAAGTAACAAATAGTCATGGTTGTTGCTCCGAGAAAGAGATGGCCACAATAGTTCTAGAGTGGTAGGAGAGAGATAAATACAAAAATTCTTACTCTGTCTTGTCTTTTAAAGCATAAAATACTCTTTGATCTGCATTAACAGAAAATGATTAAAATGTAGTTGAAGGACTACAGAGTATTAGCCATCATTAATGAGAATGTTTTGTTGCTGAGTAGTGTTTCGTGCAGTGTACCATAGCCACTGGAACAAGTTTGCTTTATTTCTTGGAGCAAGAGAAGTTGCGTATTGAAGACCAGACATTGTCTCCTGTGCCCGTGGGTTGGGGCCTCATGGAGGGACCTGTGCACTAGGGCTGCCCTGTGACGATTGGCAAATGGTGGGCTGCACACCACACACAGCAGCCTTTCTCCTTTGCCTAGACCCAGGCTTGTCAAGGGTTTGAACGTGGGATACTCTGGTTATTTGAAAGGTAGAATATCCTAGTTTCTGTCCATTTCCATCTTTATCCTCTGTTTTATTTGGTTGAGGGACATGATAATTATCTGGATGTTATATTCTCAAGCTTCTAAAATGTATGCAGAATTTAAGATGTTAATGATTTCTACTTTTTCTACGTCCAAATGAACTGAATAAGTATTGTTTGGTGCCATATTTGGTTTTGGTAATACTTTGTTTTCCATTTGTAGTTGTACCTTCAGCCTCCCCTCAAAGGAGTGTGGATCAAAGAAGTACCCTATTGGCTCCCTCTGCTCCAGTCACCAACGGAGAATCCAACAGCCTCACACCACCGGCTCCTTATGCTGCTGCCCCGCTGGTTTCTCAGAATGAGAGTGAAAATGAAGGCCATCAAAATCCAACTGAAAAACTCCAGTAAATCACTTTTACTAAATAATGTTAAATAGATTAGATTTGAGTAATGGGTATAAATTCTGGGTGCGTTTAATATAAACATTCTGAAGTGATAACTATTCTACAATAGTAGAAGTGTGTGTCTGTGTTCTATGTGCAATCTGGGCTGTGCAAGAGGTATGTGACATTGTAATACAGGTAATTCCTGTGAGCTAACGTATTCCCATTTCAAATAAAGAATTAGAAATAGTGTGACTACAGTTCAAAGATTTCTATCATCAAATGGTTTTACAACCCAGGCTTTAGAGTTAGCTCTGAAATGATAAATTGTGTGTCTCAAGGCTGTGTGACCATGGATGAATAATTTACCGTCATTTAGCCTGCTTTTTCATCTGCAAAATAGAGATAATAATAAATCTGTTCACAGAGGTATTTTAAGGATTAAAAACCATTGGCATACCTCCCGGCACTTAATAAAAACTTAAATTTTCTTGTCATTTTGGTAAACATAAAATTATAGATCTCTATATGTTACAGACAAATCAGGGACCATCTACAAATGCTCAACAATGCCTATACCAGATTTGTCTGAGAGCTGGTATTTAGATTGAGTACTTTGTACGTTTCATATTGATACGTAATTAGAAATTTGGGAATATTTTTGACATTGAGTTTTAAGCTGTTAAGATTTATACTTGCTTAAAGTGAACACTTGGAACTTCCTCTTACACTTTTTGTCCAGAACACAATATGAAAAAATGAAGCGATCAGATTTTGAGTAAGCTGTACTTGAAATTAAGTTCTTTACAGTCATACCCCCTGCATATTTGACTAGGCTGAAATTTTGTTTGTGCTGGCTGCTATTATATGAAAATAATGGATTTTCTTTACTGTGCTGTTTGTCAGGAAGTTAAATGAAGTTCGAAAGAGATTGAATGAACTAAGGGAATTAGTTCATTATTATGAACAAACTTCAGATATGATGACAGATGCTGTAAATGAAAACACAAAAGATGAAGAAACTGAAGAGTCAGAATATGATTCTGAGCATGAAAATTCTGAGCCTGTTACCAACATTCTGTAAGACCTTTGTTTTTCTAGCATATTTGTTTTAATACTTTAAAAATGGAACCAAAGAAACCTCAGTTAAATGCTGTTTGTCTTCTATTTAAACTTTTATTAGTATGCTATTTTGGTCTCTGTAATTTTATTACCCTGCATTAAAAAAGGGGTGTTGAGAATAATATTGAATAAATTAGTAAATTTGCTGTTTGTTAGATCAAGTGCAGGTAAATAAATCATGGGAAATATCTAACTTAGTATTTTCCTACTTTAATTTTAGGTATAATTTTTCAGATGTTTTATTACATTTTTAAAGATTTTTATTTTTAAGGGAGAGGGGAAGTGAGGGACAGAGGGAGAGAAATATCAGTGTTTGGTGTCTCTTGGTGTGCCCCCAATTGGGGACCTGGCCCGCAACCCAGACATGTGCCTGTAACTGTGAATCCAACCAGTGACCCTTTGGTTCAGAGGCTGATGCTCAGTCTTCTGACCCACATCAGCCAGGGCTGTTTTCTTAAATCTTTAACTAGCAGAAGTTAATGAAAAGCAAGCCATTTATTCACAGCATGAATTTAAGTGGGGAAATAGCCAATACTGTTTATAGTTTAGAATTATTTTATCAGTAGTTCTAAACCTTTGATGATGATGATGATGATGATGATGATGATGATGATTTTTTTACCTTAAATAACTTGGACCTGTTTTTTTTTCTTTTAGGAACCCACAAGTAGCTGCCACCAGGAACGAAGTAAATAGTATTTCTAATGCACAGTGTGTTTCTAATAATAGAGATGGCAGATCAGTTGCTTCTAACTGTGAGATTAACAACAGATCTGCTGCCAACCTAAGGGCCTTAAACATGCCGCCTCCTTTAGGTATGACTGACTGTTCTCAGAAACTGTCGCTGTATTACTCTTGGGAAATGGGTTTTCTTTCATTAGTGCTCAGGCTGATTAAAGTATGGTTTCATGGTGTCTCCTCAGCAGACTGTCGATACAATAGAGAAGGAGAACAGGGGATTCATGTTGTGAATCCAGGTGACGAGGAGGAGGAGGAGGAAGTGGAAGATGAAGGAGCCAGCAGAGCTTCACTGTCCAGTCATAGGAGCAGCGTGGCGGACGGGGCTCCAGAAGATGCTGAATTTGAACAGAAGATCAATAGACTTATGGCTGCAAAACAGAAACTTAGGCAGTTACAGGATCTTGTTACTATGGTGCAGGTAAGTACTGCTAGGTCATGTTTTTTTTAAACTATTTGTCAAATAGTAAGTATATCTTAGGTAAAATTTATGAGTTTTGAAAATGTATTGGTAAATTATACTAGTACATATTTACGTACTGAATTCTTGCTGCGTGCCGGGTGTACATGCTTAGCACTTTACATGCCGTGTATCAGAGATGCGGAGGCGTTTCTGTGAAGGATGATGAGTCAATATTTTGGCTTTGCAGGCCCCTTGGGCCCTCACAGTGCTATCCAGACACCCGTACACATGCTGTGTGAATAGATGAACGTGGCTGTGTTCCAAGTAGCTATTACAAAAACAGGTTTGCTTTTGCTAGTGATCCTGGTCTTTATTTTTTACATTTATTTTTCAGTTAACAATTGGCATTCAGTATTACATTAGTTTCAAGTGTAATACAACAGACTGATTAGACATTTACATGTTTTATGAAGCTCTCATCTCAGTAAGTCTAGTACAAGTCTTAACACCTTACATAATTATTACAGTGTTACTGATCATGTTCCCTATGCTATCCTTTATTTACATCCTATTTTTGTAGATGCTAACCTGCACTTCTTCTTTTAAGATTTTATTTTTAGAGGGGAAGGGAGGGAGAAAGAAGGGAGAGAGAAACATCAGTGTGTAGTTGCCTATCATGTGCCCCCAACTGGAGACCTGGCCCTCAACCCAGGCATGTGCCCTGACTGGGAATTGAACAGCCAACCCTTTGGTTCACAGGCCGGCACTTAGTCCACTGCGCCTCACCAGCCGGGGCCTAATCTGTACTTCTAAATCCCTTCCACCTTTTTCACCCATGGCTTCAACCTCCCCTCCCATCTGGTGACTGCCTCTTCTCTGTGTCTGTGAGTTTGTTTCTGTTTAATTTTCATTTGTTTAGATTCCACATATAAGTATTATTTTACAGCTTTTCTCTCTATTCCACCATGTCTTAGAGAACTATGTATAGCTCTATATAATTATAGCTAAGGAATTATGAAATGTTACATAATTACAAGATAAATATTACATGTACGTATTTATGTATTAAGTACAGGTCTTGCATAGTTTTCTGTAGTATCAGCAGCCCTCAATTTACTTAATCCCACATCCCACTGACAGATACTTTGTTTTCCAAATTTTCACTGCTACGTATGTTCCTTGGTGGCTTATAGATGAATCAGCTTAATTTTAGGTTTATGTTGAGTGGAGATCTTTTACAATAGGGAGCTTCTAAGATACAAAATATGTGAGAAATGAGGAAGCCACAGCCCAGAAGGACTAAGGGGCCTCCTGAAAGAGAGGGTACTGAGTGCTGGCCCCGGCTTAGCTGGTTGGAGCCTCATCCTGACACAACCAGGTTGCAGGTTCAGCTCTCAGTTGGGGGCACACTCAAGGATCAACCAAATGAATGCATCAATAAGTAGAACAACAAAGCAATGTTTCTCTTTCTTTCCTTTCCTCCCTCTCTAAAATCAGTCAATAAAAAATATTTTTTAGCCCTGGCTGGTAGCACAGTGGCTAAGGCGCCGGCCTGCGAAACCCAAAGGTCGCAGGTTCGATTCCTCAGCCAGGGTACATAACCAGGTTGCAAACCAGGTCTCCAGTCAGGTCTGTGGCTGGAGGCAGGTGAAATGCAACCATACATTGATGTCTCTCTCCCTCTCTGCCTCTCTCCCTTCCCCTATTTCTAAAAATAATGAAATAAAATCTTTAAAAATATATATATATATATATTTTTTAAAGCCTTTGAAAGAGCTATTGAAAAAATGTTTGATGATTTTTACCTACTTTGAGGGTAATCTTCAGGTGCTTACATTCTCTTTCCCAAGAAACTCAGGAGATTTAAACAGTTACATTGTTATGATCATACAAAAAGCTTTTATTACCCTTGTTGATTAGATTCGCTTGGATAACTTGCATGGCTCTTACAAAAATTCCTGTGTCTTTGTTCAGTTACTTCGTTTTAGTGTTGGAGCTCTATCATTGCAGTTGTTCAGGCATCTTCATGCTACCATCTGAAACATCACGCAGTGTTTTGTACCTTTTCTCCTACTTTAATTTTTCCACTTTTTATTATATGAAAAAATGCCTCAAGACTTACTTGCTCCTGAGTCCCAACCCAGTTACTTTCTAATCTTTCTCTCCATTCTAGTAATGAAGTAGGTTAATTTTTAGATTGTGAACATCAGAAAAACTCTTGTCTACAAGTTTAAAACTGATTAGACAGTTTCATAACTGACTTATCTTTTTTTAAAGATTTTAATTATTATTTTTAGAGAGAGAGGAAGGGAGAGAGGGAGAGAGACATCAATGTATGGTTGCCTTTCACCTGCCTCCAGCTACAGACCTGGCTGGAGACCTGACTTGCAACCTGGTTATGTGCCCTGGCTGGGAATCGAACCAGCAACCTTTGGGTTCACAGGCCAATGCCTTACCTACTGTGCTACCAGCCAGAGCTGACATAACTCTTCAAGGTTTTATTAGAATTATTTTTCAAAGTTTAAAGTTGTAGTTGAGGACTTCAGAGGAAAGCATGAGTGAGTATAAAATAAAACAGAGGCAAATGTTTTTAAGAAAATACAGTAGGCCACCCCAAACCTCACCTGGAGGCAGGTGAAAGGCAACCATACATTGATGTTTCTCATCCCTATCTGCCTCTCTCCCTCTCTCTAAAAAATAAAATCCTTTTTTTGAGAAAAAGGAAAATATTAACTAATATCAGGAATTCCCAACTCTAATAGTACATTTTTTATTTTCACAGCTTTTCCTTTGCTAGTTCAGTATCTGATTAAGACAGGAAAAGGCAAGTTAGTATTTGTCATTACTAGATAATTGGCAGCTTAAATTTTATTTATTTATTTATTTATTTTAAAGAGTTTATTTCATTATTTTTAGAAAGAGGGGATGGGAGAGAGGCAGACAGGAAGACAGACATCAATGTACGGTTGAGTTTCACCTGCCTCCGGCCACAGACCTGACTGGAGACCTGGTTTGCAACCTTGTTATGTACCCTGGCTGGGGAATCGAACCTGCGACCTTTGGGTTTCGCAGACCGGTGCCTTAACCACTGTGCTACCAGCCAGGGCTGGCAGCTTAAATTTTAAATGTACTATTTTTAGTTTTAATACTTCAGTTATTGTTACTGGTAAAGGATAAACTTTAGTGTTCTCTAAAATGTGTAACTTCTCTACTTCTCTAATTTTTGTTATGTAACTTTGACAGATTAGTATTTACTAAGGCACGAATTGGGTATATCAAGATTATTTTAATAAATCGATACAATTTTAGGATGATGACGCAGTGGACCAGGGAGCTCACTCTGCCAGTACTCCAAACGTGGGTGATTTCTACCCAGCAGAGGAAGACACCAAACAGAATGCGAATAACACGAGAGGAAATGCCAGTAAAACTCAGAGAGACACTGGAGTAAATGAAAAGGCAAGGTATGTTAAGCTTCTAGTCTTCATTTCATAAAATGTAGTACCTGTTGCAGAGAAAAGCACTTGGCTAGATAGACTGTAGGACATCATACTTAATGCTATCATGCAGTGTACGAAAGTCCCCAAGTACGTGTTGATTTAATTACAGAGAGAAATTTTATGAGGCCAAACTGCAGCAGCAACAGCGAGAGCTCCAACAGTTGCAGGAAGAAAGAAAGAAACTGATTAAGATTCAAGAGAAAATTCAAGCATTGCAAAAGGCATGTCCTGACCTACAGGTAATTAGGAAATTTCTTTCTTACCATTCATCTGAAAAAATACTTGCAAAATCCAATATCAATTAAAAGGACTCTTTCTAGTATAGATATGATAGGTTTATTTATGTTAATTTTATGATCAGTGAAATGGATGAACTCATGAAATGGGCTAGGGATATACATTTACACTATGAAAATACCACACAGTAATTGACCAATTATTTCCATTCTTTCTTTTTGGGCTAGCTAGCTGTAGGTTCAGAACATGAGTATAAATGACTATTAAAATACTCTGGTTTCAACTTGTAGTTCAGGGACTAGTATTTTTGTCTGTTTTACTGGCTTGAAATCATAAAGCTTTTAAACCATCATGAGTTGTCTAAGGGAATTAAAATATTTTATTTGTAGGTTGAGTATTAACTTTATGTAACCTTTGCTTATGAATAGTACCCTATGCATAGATCTTTGAAATTGATCCGAGAATGAACGATCTTTGGACCACGTTGGATAGTCAGGGGGTGGGGTTAATATGGGAAGGGAATACCAATTCTTTCTGAGATTTTTTTCCTAGAATTTATTGGTTAGATTTATTCTTCAGTCAGGTTTTATTTTCAAAGAAAGGGAAAAACATCATAATATTTCTGATATTATCGCTCTTGTTCCTGAGGGTTGGTTACTAATCAATTTCAGCCTGTGTTTTCATCTTTATTTTATTATGTCAAATTTTCTTTGGATCATGGAGTAAAAGAGGTCTGGTAATAACAAATAAAATATGTTACTAGAGCCCTAGGAGAGTAGTAAAATAACTGCTTTTATGAAATTAACCTAAGTGCTTTAATTCCTCATAATTTTTACTAATCCTTTTTTTAAAGCTATCAGCTACTAGTGCGAGTAATTGTCCCACAAAAAATTATATGCCAGCTGTCACTTCAACCCCAACTGTTAATGAAAATGACACCAATACAAGCAGATCTGTTTTTGAGCCTGAAGTTTCTTCAGTAGTAGATAATGAGGTATTGTATATTGCACCCTATTGTTCTTGCGTCTTAAGCCACATCTTCTTTTAAAACTTGTTTTTCAGTTACAGTTGACATACAAAATTGTATTAGTTGCAAGTGTACAACATAGCTTATACTTCACCAGGTGATCAACCTGATACGTATCTAATACCACCTGATGCTATGCACACTTACTACAGCATTCTTTATTGTATTCTCTGTGCTATCTGTGTAAGTCACATCTTAAGGGAAACTGAATTATCTGTGACATGTTTTTAAATGTAGTGTGTTTATGTCTTTTAGTTAGGGGAAGAAACAGTTTTTTCACAATAGTCTTGATCTTTGTTAGCAGATATGCACTGGAATGATATGTGAAGGATACTTGCAGCAAATAGTAATCATTTCAGTTAGAAGGACCTGTCTTTGGTATTTTGTTTTATTTATGTATGATTGTAGGAAACATTATAACTTTAAAGTAATTGAAGTTTGGGTGCTGCTTATTTTCATTAAGAATTAATGATTGCCTAATTTTTTAATCATTAAAAATAATTTTAACCTTTACGGATATCAATATAAAAAGAATAACGAGAATGGAAATGCTTGTTGGTATTTACAATAGGATTAGCTGGTCCCATTCTTTAATGGGAAAACAAATCCAAATATTTACACTAACTTGACTCTGATTTTTAAATTAATAGCTGTGGTCAGAAATGCGAAGACATGAGATTTTAAGGGACGAGCTGCGGCAGAGAAGAATGCAGCTTGAAGCCCTGATGGCCGAACACCAGAGGCGGCAAGGTCTAGCTGAAGCTGCATCTCCAGGGGCTTCTTCACTGCGAAGCGATGGATCTGAGACTCTGTGTACCCCGCAGCTCAGCAGAACCGACAAGTAAGGGTTACGTAACCATCTGTCCAGCAGCACCTCTCTGACGCATGGAGGACGGGGGACACAAACCTGTGTCTGTGAGGGTAGTAGTTAAGCAGCACCTTTGTGTGATGACTCCGTTTCACTCACTGTAGCTACTTTCTGATCAAATTTCTGATCTTTCTCTTTTTTTATTAGTGGACACTTGGTGAAATGGTGATACCAAATTTGAATGTATGACCCTTACTTTCTTAGTTAAGTTTTCAGCTTATGAAAAGAAAATCTGTGATACTTTGTAGTGCTATTCTATCAGGCCAGAAATAAGCACCTTTTCACTTAATTGAGCATCTGCTGTTTGTAACGTTTCTTAGGAGCTTAAAGCATTTCATTCTGTAAGACATTTCGTTTCAAAGATCTAAGTTTGATGTTTTCACACTAAGAATATTTCTGAAAGGCTTGGTTATCCTTTATTAGTTAATTTCTTACCTATGTAGTAGTATTTATACCTAAAATTTTGAAGTCCAAATTTGTTGTAGCTTTATATCTTAATGTTTTCAGGTGGCATTTCTGGTACATTGCACCAAACCTCGTTCTCCTCCTTAGGGAAACTTGTCCTGTTCTCGGAGTTACCATGTGTACTTAGTGATCAGACTGTATCCACAGCATTTTATCCTGTTTTGGGTTCCACACATTTGTACTTGAAATTCTTCAGATAGTATTGATAAGCATTTAGCACATCACTAGGTAAAAATGTGTAAGTTAAAACTAAACAAAATTAGAATTCTCTGAATTACACCAGCCGTATTTTGTGTGCATTTTGGTCATACGTACCCAGTGACTAAGATACTGGACAGCATAGAAATAGATGATCACTTCTATTGCAGAAAGTGCTGTTGGATAGCACTGATCTAGAAAACTGTTTTCAAGGAAAGAAGTTGAGAGCAGGGTTTAGTTTAGGAAAAGCATTCCAGGGGATGTGATTATTGTTTCAATTCACTTGTAGAATTGTTCTATGGAAGGCAGAGTAAATATTTTACAAAATACCAGTGGGGTGAATACTGCCCTTCTTTTGTAGCTGCTAAGATTAAATTTTTGCCATGTCTGAGTAGCCCAGTTGTTTATAGTGTTGTTCATATGCTAAGGTTGGATGTTCAATCCCTGGTCGGGGAAATATAACAAGAATCAAACAAAGAGTGAAACAAATTGGTCTTCCCCACCACCACCCTTTCTCTTTCTCTCCCTGTCCCCCCCTCCCCCTTCCTCACACACCCCTCCTCTTTTCTCTCTCTCCCTCTCTTTCTCCAAAAAAAATGAAAAATGTTTAGAAGATTAGATGAAATTTCATATACACACACACCCATACACACACACACAGTGGGAGGTTAGGTATTTAGCTCATCTCCAGAATGATAGGGTTTTTGTTTCCATCTCTAGAACAATGGCAACTTGGGGAGGTTCTACCCAGTGTGCGCTGGATGAAGAAGGAGATGAAGACGGTTACCTTTCTGAAGGAGTTGTTCCAACAGATGAGGAGGAGGAAGAACAAGATTCCAGCTCCAATGACAACTTTCCTGTGTATCCTCCTAACAGCACGAATCAGAACTCTTACAGTGTAAAGGAAGCTAAAAATAGGTTAGTTTCACTGTTTCAATTTTTGCCTGAAGTGTTTCAGGTTTTTCTGATACCAAGCAATCAGAACTAGTGGGGTGTCATATGATAATATAGTCAAGGGGCTCAGATCCACAAGACTGCTCTCGATTCAGGTGCCAGTCATAAGTCCCCAGGGAACCCACACTTCAGTCTGACATGGCTAGCAATTTGGGGGCTCCAGTAAGCAGTCTTCAGGTTTAAGAGTTTGCTAAAACAACTCACAGAACTCAGGAAAACGCTTACACTTACTGGTTGGTTATAAAGGATACCTCTGAGGAGTGGCCAGACGGAAGAGATGCGCAGGGCAAGGTGTGCTGTTGGGGTTCAGAGCTCCCGCGCCCTCTGGGGGCGCCACCCTCTGCACCCCGGTGAGCTCCCAGCCCAGGCGCTCTGCTTAGCCACGGCCTCGTTTGTGGTTCTATGGAGCCTGTGTGCACCGGCGCAGTTGATGAAATCATTGGCCCTCCTCTGCCATCCTCGGGCTTTGGGGAATGGGGCTGCATCCAACTTCTCCCATCACCAGGCTGGTTTTTTGTCACCCAATCCCCATCAGGTAGCTATGTAGGGCCTGCCCAGAGATTAACATAAACTTTTATGTGGTTGAAAGGGGCTCTTTGTGAATAACTAAAGATATACTCAGGAGATACCAAGAGTTATAGGAGCTCTGCTAGAAACCTGGGGCAAGACCAAATACACATATGTATATGTTTATTGTTAAATTTAGTGGGTGACATTGGTCGATAAAACTATATAGGTTTCCAGTGTACAGGTCTGTAACACGTCATCTGTATGTTGTATCGTGTGTTCACCACACCAGGTCGAGTCTTCTTCCCTCACCACTTACTGCCCCAGCCCCCCGACCTCTCATCATCATCTCCCTATTGGCTGTGTCTGAGGTTGTTGGTTTTGCCTAACCCTTCACCTTTCAAAGTACAGTTTATTGTACCGCAAGAGTGTTGCCCACAAACATCTCAGCTAAACTGGATCAAGATTCATAAGCTTTTATCTTCGTTCCAATTATGGAGAGCTTAGCAAAACTTTAAAAATTACAGTGATAAAGGCCTGTCAACAAAGATACTACGTTATTATTTATAGATGAAATGTTTTATGAATAAAAGGTGGTGAAGTAGTTCTATCTGATGACGTAATGTGACTAAACTTAAAGCATGAAGAATGGAAAAATCTTTGCAATATATTTGCATTTTTCAGTATTGAGAATTAATAAGGACACTTCTGTAAAACATGAAAAAAATCTGGGTGAGGAAAAATGATAATTTTATATGGCTAAAAACTAGAATATTTACCCCCTTTACTTCCTTGCTTTTTGAGCTTTTTCAACATAACAAAGGGAATATTGGCCTGTGTCATATTACCAGGTTTTAGAAACCAAGTGATTACATATGATGACTTAATGCTTTACATTTTTTGCTAGGTGGAAGAACAAGCGCCCTTTTCCAGCAGATGGAAATTACCGCCCATTGGCCAAGACAAGACAGCAGAACATCAGCATGCAGAGGCAGGAAAACCTGCGCTGGGTGTCGGAACTCTCGTACGTAGAAGAGAAGGAACAATGGCAAGAACAAATTAATCAGCTCAAGAAACAGCTTGATTTCAGTGTCAGTATTTGTCAGACTTTGATGCAAGACCAGCAGGTAAAGTTTACTGTGAAAGTCATTTTTTATCTTGATTTTAAAGCAGTGCACGTTTTTCTCAAGTCATCAGTAAGTCTTACACAATTCTTCCTTTCTCTAGGCTTTATCTTGTCTGCTGCAAACTCTTCTCACTGGCCCTTACAGTGTTCTGCCCAGCAACGTAGCCTCTCCTCAGGTGCACCTTATCATGCACCAGCTGAACCAGTGCTATACTCAGCTGACCTGGCAACAGAACAATGTCCAAAGGTAACCTGTTCCTCAGAAGTGGCGAAGTCCTCTTCTAGGACAAAAGGGCATGGGCCAAATTACATGTTCAGGTGTTCTCTCTTCACCTGAGAATTTTATAAGCAGTGCTTTGCCTAATGTTCCCCTTTAACGTTATGGACATTTTGTTCTTAAAAATATGTTCTAGTTATCTCCACTCTTACATTAGGGGAATTAAATAGTGTGTAACTTACACAAGAAAAAAATGAGTGTCTTACAGTCTACAGAAGTGCTAAGTGCAGTTTTTGTTCCTAACGCTTAGTGACTGACCTAAGCCTGCAGGCCAGGCGAGTGTTTGTTGTGGCATCTGTCAGAGTTCCCGAATCACTTCTTAGGTACATTCTTTCTGAACGTAATGTAACTGGTAATTAAACTTCTGACTTCTTAAATTTTTATAGGTTGAAACAAATGCTAAATGAACTTATGCGCCAACAGAATCAGCAGCCAGAACAGCCTGGAAGCAGTGAGAGAGGCGGTGGTGCCGCCCACCCTCCTTCTCCCGGCTTACTGTGTCCTTTCAGCTTCCCAGCACAGCCTGTGAGCCTGTTTAACCTGCCCGGGTTCACCAGTCTTTCCTCATTTGCACCGGGTGAGTGACTGAAAGGAAATACATACAAAGTGTCAGAATATCATTTGTCTGTTGCATGGGTGTTTATCAATCTCTTTAGAATGGTAGGAAACTTGCGAAAAAAGTTGCGAACTCTTCTACTTTCTTTATAGTAAAACCTTAAGATTGATATGGTTTCTAATGGAATTAGGTGAGCCATAATGAATAATGGCTAAGTCTTTTATCTTTGAATTATTATACGACCATTTACTGAGGAGAAGGAGAATGAATAGGTCAGGTGGCCACTGTACACCAGATGCTAGAAACATTGAGAGGACAGGTGAACAGCAGCTGTTCCTCTAGAGGAGCCTCATGTCGTAACTTCACACCACACGCTAAGTTCCTTCCGGCGTGAATCCTACTCATCCTTGAAGCCCAGTCTTTCATAAATTGTCTGGCACGTTTAAAACTGTCTTTTGATTTCATGTTAAGGCTGAAGGCGCTTTATTGTTGTCTTACTTACTGTCTTTTACTTACCAGGTATGAATTTCAACCCTTTATTTCCTTCTAATAATGGAGATTTTTCTCAGAATATTTCTACACCCACTGAACAGCAGCAACCATTAGCCCCGAATTCTTCAGGGAAAACAGAATATATGGCTTTTCCAAAACCATTTGAAAGTAGCTCTTCTGTTGGAGCGGAAAAACAAAGGTAAATGAATTGCAAACATAATTCATGATGTATTTAATAGTTCACAGTGTCTTTTGTGATTGTTTAGTAATATGTTATGGAAACACAACCAGGGAGGATGTTTGTGATTGATTGGGTTGATGGTGTTGGGAATGTGAAACTTGGATACCTCATCAGGTGTCTCTCAGGAAAACACCTGCTCACCCTGGTCCAAGAGCAGCTCAGGGTTTTGATCAGCATCCTGTGAGATTCACTTGGAAAGGATAAGACTCCCAGTGTGTTTAAGTTCCCTGATCCAGGGCCGCCAGCTGACTGCTTGCTGGAGGATAGGTGTTGAGTGGCGGCACCTTCGTTTGATTCGGAGCTTCCGAGTAGAATCGGCTGCTGAGGCCTGTCCACGTGTAACGTTGAGTGCTGTTAGGTTAGAAAACCCACTTGAGCCAAGAAAGTTGCACTGAGATATGGTATCAATCATGCAAGTATAAGTTCCTTATCTCTTCTCAGCATTTATGACATTTTTAATAATCTTCCCAAGTAGAATGTTGACAGTGTCAACTCTGAGTTGGATTGGGTCACGTTAATCATTCTGCAAGCATGTTTGCAGCTAGGTAAATAACACTTATCATTAACCCATAAAATTATTTTGATAACCAACTGGTAAATATATGGGCTTTTCATTGTTGTTTAATTTCAGAAAATTTATTTTTTTATTTTTAAATCATTTTTCTTTATCAGGTATGGTTGACAAACATTAGTATGTTACTTTCAGATGTAACATTACATAACTTACTAAGTAATCACCCACCTGACACCATACACAGTTCCTAGAATATTATTGGCTATTCCCTAAGCTGCGCTTTACCTGCCCGTGACTTCTGTACCTGCCAGTTTGTGCTTCTTAATCTTCTACGTTTTTCAAAGCATTAGTGAATAGCCTACCTACTGGGAGGACCCTACTTCATTATTACCTATATTATATATAATGGATAGTAAGAAAGGATGGCTATAGATCTCTAATATTGTTTTATATAGTTGACCTCCTTCAGATTAGACCTCAGCTCCTTCCCCACATCTCAGCGAGGATAGGCTCTGAATCGCCCCACTGGAAATAATAAGCAGTTAGGTGGGCCATGGAGCTTTGAACCAGGGTCAGAAACTTCCTGGGAAGGACGAGGTAGTAGACAGTGCAGGCCATACAATACTTTTTACACCCGGTTACCGCTGCCGTTGTTTTGCGCCGGGGCAGCCATAAACTATGCGAGCAAGTGAGTGGCTGCATTTCACATAGTGATGCTACAAACTTAGCTTTTTTGATATTTTTTCCAACCATGGAAGAATATAAACATCGTTTTAGCCCTTAGGCCATAAACAGGCGGGCAGTGGGCTCAGTCTGGCCTGCACACTACAGGTTTGCTAACCCCGGTAACAAGTCAGGCCTCACAAATTATGTCTGTAGGGCTCTGTGATAAAACGTTTTGGACATTGCAACTATGTTCCCATCTAAGATATTTTATAAAGTACATTGGCACATTAAACGTTTCTCAGGAATCTTACAGACCTGTCTAACTTGGTAGGAATGTTTTTATTTTGTTTTCCAAACCTAGGTGATCAGGAAATGCCAATTAAGATATTAAGGGATGCAATTGTTTAGCAGATAAAATTTGAAAATGATGCTAGATCAGTATAAGCTATACTTGATGTGTGGAGAAATAAATGACTAGTTGCATGGCCATTGTTTTCACAACATTCTGGCTCTAGCTAAACTGTTTCAGGGGACACAAACCCATGTGTATTCCAGTCTTCTGCTACAGATCTTTCTGAGCTGTTCCTCCCGGATTTCTTTTTCTCCTTTATGTGACATCCTTCCTTGATTTTTCTTTCCTAGTCTTCTGTGTTACGAATGGTAGATCTTTGGTGTGGGACTTTGGCTAGTGAAAATGGTTTGGTGAGAAGGGTTCAATATTAAAGTAAGATCATGTAGACCACTAGCTTATGGTGGTCTACATGCATAGTTTCGTGAAAATATTTTATAGTTTGTTGATCATTTTGTTTACTGAAACAAATGTATAGTATTTTAAGTACTGTATCTAGAGTTTTCAGGAAATGTGGAAATCTATTATTGTAACCTCTGAAAACTTTCTTTGATTGGTGTAAGGAGTCAAACACAGCCCGAAGAGGAGAGGCAAACCAGAGCACCGTGGTTATATGACCAAGAGGGTGAAGTCGAAAAGCCGTTCACCAAGAGTGGATTCGCAGCGTCCGTAGAGAAAACTGCGAATGGAAACGGCAAAAGACAGTTCGGCCCCAGCAGGAGACGCCGCCAGCTCGGGGAGGAGTCGCTGGAGAGCTTGAGCAGCGTGCCCGACCCCGTCGACCCCACCACGGTGGTGCAGGCCTTCGCGGCAAGGAAAGCGTCTGCACAGGCCAGCCTGGCGTCCAAAGACAGAACTCCCAAGGCAAAGAGGAAGAGGCGGCATTCTGCTCAGCTGAAAAGCAGGAGTAAGAACACCGGTAAGCACTTGAACTTGTTGAGTGTTGGTCAGTGTAAACGTTGGTAACGTGAGCCTGCTGACTTAGTTGATTTCATTACGGTTAGATGGGTGGGCCCTGCCCTGGGAGTATTAAACAAAGCCATTTTCAGTTAAGTTTCTACAAAACTTATCATACCTGGTTGATGTAGTTTTTTAAAACATTGCATTTTCTTTTTGTGCTTAAAGCCTTTCACATTTTTTATATAAACAGTTACTGTGAACTCAGGATTTTTTTCTAAATCTTTTAGGTTACTTAACAATTACTCAAACCTTCGTTTTACTGTTCACTTCTATTTCCTATCTTGTCCTACATTCAGCATTTTAATTAGTTAATCAACTTCCGGTTAGGTCCTTGATTGATTCATTTAAACAAACATAGACCTCTACATTATAATCTTTGAATATCATAGATGAAACTGCTATTACAACAAATTTGCTCTACGCCTTCCTGAACCTTAGTTAATAAAGTATAATATTAACCCATATTTTCTTGAATTTTAGCATTGACTATCATATCGGTTCCCTTTATAGTGTTAGTTAAAGCCCACTGAAAATATTTTTCTGTGATTTTTAAAAGAACTTAATGAAGGCTAGGACAAGATTAAACTTAGTTTTACTGTCTAAAATCTGGAATATTAGCTGAAGGATGATCCTTCAGGTTCTAGGAGACAGTACTTGGCACTTAAGGAGAAAGTGTTCCAGACTTGGAATAAGCAGTGCTGTGCGCTGCGCACTGTGAACCCCTCTCTTGGAGGCTCACGGTACACTTGTGTGTAGGGAGGGACCTGAGATCCACTCGTGCACCTCGGCAGCATTCATCTTAACCAGTTTTGGGCACTGGAGCCCTGGGAAAATCTGATGGAAACTAGATGTGTAGAAGAATACGTGCACATTCTGTGTTTTCAGTTTTGCTGCTCAGGAATCCTTCAGCTCCGTAGCTCCTATCTTTATCCCCATGTGAAGAATCTGACTCCGTTAAACCAGTTTGATGTGGGTCACATTTTTCTCAGCTTATACATGGTCATCTTTAAAATAATGTGCTGATTACATAGGTTTGGGGAGGAGCTAATTTATTTAATATTCAGTGATCTGCAACCATTCAAATGAATGAAAATATGACTGCTATGCTGCCTCCATATGAATAAAGGAAAACGAACATTTTTTATCCTAGCCTTCTCTTTCTCACCTACATTGGGATATGTACATTAACATTTCATAGATGATTTGCTGGGAATTTTGTGTAAGGGCAGATTCTGATTCAGTCTGACTGGGGAGGGCCAGGGAGCCTTTCCAGTGACCTCCCACGTGTTGTCCGTGTTGGTCTGTGGACTGCACTTTGAGTGTCAGGGCTTGCAGGATCCAACTCATGACACTTACCTCACCCTAGAAATACTGGTGTGTTTGTATTTTTGAAATGCTTTTATTCTGAAGAGTGGTGCTTTTTTTTTTTTTTTTTTTTTTAAAGATTTTATTTCATTATTTTTAGAAAGAGGGGAAGGGAGAGAGGCAGAGAGGGAGAGAAACATCAATGTATGGTTGCGTTTCACCTGCCTCCAGCCACAGACCTGACTGGAGACCTGGTTTGCAACCTGGTTATGTGCCCTGGCTGGGGGATCGAACCTGTGACCTTTGGGTTCGCAGGCTGGCGCCTTAACCACTGTGCTACCAGCCAGGGCTGAGTTGTGCTTTATAGAGGCAATCCAGCTTTGTTATTTCAAGGGAAAGATATTTAAGTATAAAAATACCTGCAAGAAACATACATTCACATTTGATCAGTAGACATTCAAGACGAAAAATAAGACTGAATAGCAGAACCAAAGTAATAATGTAGCAAAATCCATTAGCTAACTCCTTGGTGTTCAGAATGTGAGCCAAGAACAAGCCGCGTTGGCATCATCTAGGATCTTATTAGAAATGCAGGCCCTTTGCCCCTGCCCCCCATCCAGCTGAGTGTGTGTACATTTTGTTCTCAGTGTGCATTTTAGCAAGATTTAGATGTTTTCATGTGAAATAGGTGCACATCAAGTCTGAGGAACACTGAGCTAGAGCACTAATTTATTGTGTCCTCTTGGTGGCATGGGAAAAGCCACGATTCCTCAGAAGAGCATGTTTACTCCGTGGTGAAGGAACTGGTTGTGGGTAGGGTGGCTGGAGAGGTGGGAAAGCATCCCAGGTTGTAACAGTGTGTAGAGCGGGAGAGGTGAGTGGAGCGGGGGGAAAGGGGCACGGGCAGGCCAGCCAGGTGGGGCTGGGTTGCTGTCCTGAGAGGTGCAGTGCGGGCAGCTGTGCTGTCCTCAGTTTGCTGCCCACACTGTGTGGGCACGATCGTATGTGTTGACGCTCTTTCGGAGGCGGCAGGCTAAACCTTCGTTTAACTTTGCTTCCTGTAATAGTCCTGTATTTTAATCTTGAGGAAGTTTTCTATGTAAAGATGCATGTTACTGTGTGTGTGAAGTAAGATTTTACAGGTTACATGATAATCTTTTAAAGTTAAGTTGACACTCAGACTTGATGAGTTGAATGTGGTTTCTTGCCTTGCAGGATGTTTCAGTTATCTCACCTATAATTTGGTTACTAGCCCCATAATTTGGCTGTAGCCTACCAGGCCCATTTCCTCTTTCGAGATTATTACAGAGTGGGAGCATACAGTCTAGATTTTCCTCATTCTTTTCATGGAAAATTGTCGAGCGTTGTTATGTACTGACTTCCGGGTTTTGCCCATCCCTGAATCTTTCCATTTCTCCCCTTCTCCTCCTTCTGTGACTTGCTAATGGAGACTGAGATGAAACAGACTTCGCATTAGGCCAGCAAAGAAACAGCCCCTTTGGGTTCCAGGAGTTTATTGCTTACGTAAATAGAGAAAGGAAGGGTAGGTAAAGGTGCCAGCTTCCCGTGCCTGAAACAGGAGGAGTCAGATGACAAGTGTAACATACATGAGTGGTGTCACCACTGCTGAGGAGCAGTGCTGCGCTGTAGCTAAGCCACGTTATAGAATGGAGTTGTGCTCGTGGGGTGCGACAGACGGGACTCATGTCATCAGCACCAGGGAGGAGATGGAAAACTCTCAGGACAGCTTTCCAGAGGAAAGGGCAAGGTGAGTGACAGTGGCCATGGAGCGGCTTGTCACACCCTCCCGTGCTCTCAGGTTTCGCATTCAAAGAGGGTTAACAGAGGGCCTTCTGCCGAGGGGCTGAGCTGCAGTTCAGCGCCTCCCTGTGTGGCTGGTGTGGGTCCAGGCAGGGTCCCTGGTGCAGTGACAGGAGCGAAGTGCTGTTCCTACAGCTATGTCAGCCACTCACTGAGAAGCTAGACCTGGTGGGGAAGGGGTGGTGAAGCAGGAGAGGGTAATGCCCGTGCAATAATGGACACTGTGCTGCTGCTGGTCTGCCTGGCCTGGCCAGGGGTACCCCACAGGGTTATCAGCGCTCTTCAGGGCTCCTGTTCTCCCTGGGGGTTACTGTCACACAGTGTCCCGTACCTGTGGACATCTAGCACTTGATGCTTTTTAATTTGGGACTCAATCCATAGTTTAAAATTTTTTTTAATAGCATTGAAGTGCTTACTAGGGCTCCCCAAAGAGAATTTTATGTATGCCACATAATACGTTTTAATTTTGATTAGAATTCATTCAACACTTCACATTATTCAGTAACAGCAGTCAGAAAATTTCATTTACGTAAGTGTTCATGTTACCATAACATACTTTAAATTACTTTCTTCAGAGCTTGGTTGGCTATATTAAAGGAACGTAAGTACTACAAATCGTATTATTTTACATATTACTTTTGGCAATCATATCCTTTATTGCTGGACCTGTTTTATGTGCAGGTCAAAAATAAGCACTCTTTTCTGTAAGTTTCACCTGGATTGTGGCTAGACTTCAGTCTGAGAGACCAGTGAAGACCCTAGGAACCTAAATATGAGATGGTGAAGTAGTTCTCGTTAGAAAAATGGCTTGAGACGTAGAAAGGGTAGGTTGACTCTGGATAGGCTACCACAGAATAGATCGACAGTCTGTCAGCCGAGCAGCTGCTGGGATCTGGAAGGCGAGCAGCAAGGCAGTGCTGGTTCTTTCAGAAAGTGTCTGGACACAGATCGGACTTCTGAGTCTGGGAGCGAACTTGACTGAGGAGATCCACGCCACTCACTCTGTTCTTGGCACCTCCCACCCTTCCAAGAGTAGCCGTCTTTGACCACTTCCAGGTGTCCTCGAACGTGTAGGTGGCCCCTTCCCTTGCACCTCTGAGAACATTTGTCTTGGCAGCTGAGGAGATGCAGAGTAGAAAGGCTTTCTCGTCGTCTCAGTGGGAGACTGGCGGTTTGTTCGCCAGAGCACTGCTTTCCTGTGCAAGTGAGATCTCAAGCACTGCTAGTGTGGCACCGGGACAGCCACCTCCAGCAGGCCCAGCCTTAATGGTACGCAAGAGCAGTGACTGGTGTTGTGAATATGTAACCCCACACGTAAAATGCACTAGCAGGCCACAAGCAGGTCATCTAGTAAAAGCAGAGTTACTGAGGGAAGAGACACTTGAGCAAAATAATGAGAACACTTAAGGATGCTGAATTTTAACCAATTCTTTAGAACTAGAAAAAATGATTCTCACATTCATTGTTCAGATTATTTGGAAAAGAGGATGAATGTCCAAGTTAGTGGACCAGAAAATTGAGGGGAAGAATTATATAATTACCTGGAGCCCAAAGTACTAAGAGAAAAATTGTTTTGAAAATAATTAGAGGCTTAAGGACAAATCTTGGAGATCTGACCCACAATGAGTTCTAAAGGAGGAATGAAAACAGATAAAGAACACGGGATCTTTCATGAACAGAGACTTGAGACTGCAGATCAAAACGGCCAGCAGTTGTCCAGCCAGGAGGCAAGGTGGGGGTAGCGCATATGTGTGCGTGCGCGCACACACACACATACACACACATGTACAGTATTCTGACTAAATTGTAGAATTCCAAGGAATTGAAGAGGCAACAGTTCAATAAAGTAACGAGATCAGTTTCAACAGTTGATGTAAATTCAGTAAAGGTAAAATATTAACATTTAATCTGCCAGTATATCAAAAGAATATTAGACCATTGTCAGTAGGGTTTATTATGAAACTATAATCATGATTCATTACCAGGAAATCTGAATATGAAAAATGATGTGGAAGTTTCTCAAAAAATTAAGAATGGAACTGCCTTATGACCCAGTGATTCAACTTTTAGGAACATATTTGAAGAAACCCAGAACACTAATTTGAAAGAATATACGCTCTCCTGTGTTCACTGTAGCATTATTTACAATAGCCATGATATTGAAGCAACCCAAGTGCCTATCAATAGATGACTGGGTAAAAAAGTTGTACATAATGCACAGTAAAATATTACTCGACCATACAGAAAGTTGAAATCTTAGGTTTTGTGACATCATTTAATTATATTGACATTGGCTCGATACTTTCAGGAAAGAACATGTAAGTCAGAGCAAAATAAATGCTGTATGATTACACTTATATGTGGAATGTAAAGAACAAAATAAAACAGACTCAGATAAAAGGAAAATTGAGTAGCATGATATGTATAGGCTATATTTGTGGGTAAGATTTCTTAAGCTAAATCATATTAGGTAAAAAGAGTTGTATGAAGGCAGGCATATTTGACTATTTAATACCATTATCCTTCTCTGTATTGTGGACATGTTGTTAGATTGAATGTGATATTTTTCTTGTATTTCCAAATACTGAAAATTTGTTAACTTGGAGTCAAGTAGAGAACTGGGGTCATATAAATCTGCTATGTAGTTTGAGGTGGGATATACTAGCTAAAATGCATAGCAAAGGTCAATGCATGATAGACTTTGTTAATAATAGCTACCAAAGATTGTTGCCAAGATATCTCCAAGACATATCATTTACTTTCATATTTTGTCTCTATCAGGCCTTCATAGCATGCTAAATTAATTAACAATACAGTAATACCTGTGCTGGTTCACTATGCAAATCAGTTTCCCTGTCAGCTTGAATTAGTTGTGATAATAGGTGTCACTCTTTTTACTCAGGGTATGAAAGTGCCAGTGTGTCCAGCACATGTGAACCTTGCAAGAACAGGAACAGACCCCCAGCCCAGACTGAAGAGCCTGGTCAAGCAAAAGCACTCAGCAGACAGAATCACGGGCAGCTGGAAAAAGTAATAAAATGCAGCAGGTCTACAGAAATATCTTCAGGTAGGTCCCTTTTTGGTTTGCTTTAGTTTAAAGACTTCATCTTAGATTTGGAAAGCTATATTAATATTGGTTTAGCATACTTTTTTGTCACCTGCAAGGTTTTATGTAGAGATTACAGTACACTAAAACTGGAATTTTTCATAGTTGTAATGCCAGCTTTTGACGCATGTCAATAAAATTCCAAACAAAAAACTAGTTAACGTTGATTTAGAACTCTGAATTTGAAATTCTGAAAATCGGACCTGAATAAGAGTTCAATACACAGTCCTGTCGTTTTCCTGCTTCAAACCTCTGGCCTTCACCACGCCTGCTGGAGAAAGTCCAGGTGCCCTAACGTCACATACTTGGCCAGCAGACAGGGGCTCCTTCTGCCCCTGTAGACTCATCGCCTGCTGCCTTGGACTTGACTCTTTCAGTGGCACAGAACTGAAATTCCCCCCCAGCTAATACGCTGTTCGTTACCTCAGTTGTCCTTCCTGCAAGTCCCGTTGCTCTTCGTGCTTCCACTGCTGGACTCTTAAATAATCTTAGGTCTGTAATTCTGAAATTGCACCCAAATGCAAGCTGGGATAGGTTTCGCTTTCTTCTTTTTCGTTCTTGTCGTAGACTACGTAAGCCTTTTTTGTCGCCTGTTTCACATTGTCTAGGTGATTGTCTAGTATTCACCTAAGTGTCTTGTCTGTATTGCCTTTCGAAGTCCTTTGGCAACAGATACTGCCTTTCATCCTTGTATGTTAAATGTTAGAATGCGGCCTGCCACATGGTAGTCACTCTGTTACTGAATGGATGGACTCACGTATTCACCCTTCTTTTCATTTAAGAACTGTACTTCCATAATTTACGAAGATTAAGTTCATCTCAAAGAAACAGAGGAAGGCAGTAAATACAGACTCAATTATCAGCTGTCATTAAGACTTAGTGAAAATGATAGAGCTACCATTTGTATTATGCTTCATTGTTTACAAATTAAAATAAATTACTCATTTCATTTGAACTTCATAATTCTGTGAGTTGGTTTTTATTTCCATTTGTAGATAAGGATGAGGATGTTTATTTTTCCTAACTCTCATAAAGGGCCAGTAATATAAACTGGTACAGTTTTTTCCCAAAAGGTCATGCCCTTAACCTAGTAATTTGGACTATCGGCATCCATCCTCAGGAAACAATTGTGAAAAACACTGAGATTTGGTGGTGTTTTAACAGTATGGTTTCAGCTAGGTTTTAACAAAAATCTGAACGCAAGCCTGGAAGAAAATACACAAAAATGTTAATAGTGGTTGTATCATCTTTAAACTATATATTTTCCAAAACTACTTTGGTGAATATTTATTACTTTTGTCCTCAAGGTCTGGCTTGGAAATGATGGAGTTGACATTTCAGTCCTGGCCTGTTAAGTCTAGGATTCTTTAGGCAAAAATAGCAATTCTGTTTTCCCGACCCCAAAATTTTATAATCTTCATCTTTTTTGCTATATTAGCATTGATGCATTCAAACAGGAAGCATTTGGGTAGAGGTTAAGGCCAAGCACTTATTTTGAAAGGCTCGCCTATGTAAATAATTGGTAGTTAGTTGGTCATATAGCACTTCAGTCCTTACTATAAAGGATTAAATTTTGGTGATTTGAATAATGTTTGAGTAGTATAAATAATACCTTTTTGTGTATGTATATATTTTTTGAAAAGACTTTTTTTTAGTGTTTAACCATTAGTTACCCTAAAATTCTTTATAGTACGTTATACGATTATTTAAGTGTAATGTATACGAGTGTAACATATGACTGCTAGTATTAAAGTATGCAATCCTTTACTCCCTCAGGAAATGGGATAAGTTCACTTTGATACGTATCCTTTCTAAGGGTGAAGGGTAGAATTTTATTATGATCATCATTGGTCACATTAAACAGAAGTTTGTAGCAAATCTTGTTATTTTTGCTGATGAGATTATTTTTAAATAGTATAATGTTTCAGTTCAGAAAGATGTAAAGACATTGCTTGTTTAATTTTTTAAGTCACTTAATCCTATTATAGACCCTGTCATTATTATTCATTCACATTTTATTTTTTGTTCATCCTTATGTCTGCCTTTCCTACAGCACATGCTAGGAGAATACTCCAGCAGTCTCACAGAAATGCATGCAATGAAGCACCAGGTAACAATGTTTAGTTTTGGTGTCCACTTTGTGTTAATTTTTGTCCATTGGTCCTACAATCTGTAGTTTCATTGCTCTAATTTTTTGAAATTTTTTAATTTTTTAGATTTAGCTAGTGCATATGTTATTTGGCTTGTAAAAGTCAAAAGAAAATTCATATTTATAAAATTTCAGAGCCTTTCACTTGCAATTCTTTGCTTGGTAAAATTTTTTTTTTGTTTGTTTTCATGTTTTGTTTGTATATGTAACAACCAACAAACACATTCATATGGGTAACAGAAAACATTTTTAGAATTTTGTGTTTTGTGTTTTAATTAGTTCTTTATTAATGCTTGAAAGCATTAATAATAATTCTTGGAAACATAGTTACTTTTATTCCTACCTCAGATTTGCAGAGTTAAGTATTGTGTATGACTTTTCTGTAGTTGCTTATTTTTCATTACCCATCAATCTATAGAAAGTAAACCAGTAAACAAAAACAACTGTGACATGCATGCAAAGATTATTAAGTATGGTTCTGTGTGATTTAGAATCACACAGATTTAATTCCCTCTGTACTGCACATGAATTAAAATAAAAGCCTGTTATCTTTAGGGAAATCTAAGGAAGAAAAACAAAGACCCAACATGGGCAAAGCAGAATATGTCAGTGTCGTTTCCTAAAGAAAAGAACTCTGAAAATAAAAGAGGGTAAAAACTAGATAGAATTAGAGAAAGCTGACTGAGAACAAAGATTTTTCTAGCCTAAACTAATGCATTTTAGCTCCGGAAGAGGAAATGGCCAGAACTTTCCAACTCTTTATTGCAGGCAGGAGAGATGAAGCATGTTGCATGTCTTCGACATAATTGAGTAATTTTATCTTTAATGATATATAATAGAGTAGTAATCTTATCACATACGGTATGTGAGAAATAATAAATGTGCTTATTTTATCTTTGAAATAATAAACATTTAAAGTTCAACTATGCCAAACTATTAATACAGTATTTAAATTGAAAATTTGCATATTAAGGTATATCTTATCCGTATTTTTCAGTATAAGTGGAGATTTCCTAGAGATAGTTTTGGTTCCTGCATATAATAAAATACTATTTTTGTGGTACTATATTACATTTGGACATTTTAAAATATTAAAAGAACTTCAGTATATTATTTTATATATACTATATATATATATATATATACACACACACTATAGATATTTATATTCATAAATATCTGAAGCAAGAAGGGAAAGTTGCATATTATTATTTTTATATTTTATTTATGGAAATTGAAACCTGAAGATATTGACTTAGGAAACCAGTGGAAAGTTTTTTTATTAAACCCTGTTTGTTTTAGAGTTAGTCCTCTTTTGCAGAAGGTGAATTATCTCTAAATCTGCAGATTTATGACTTGAAAACCTAACTCAACAAATTACAAAATTTGTTAGAAACTGCTTACTGATATTTTAGAATTTGAATATTTACTGCTTGTGGTTCTATTATGCTAGAATATTTACAGAATTTGATAGCTAAAAGCCACTTGGAGATACTTTTCTTTCCCCTATAGGGAAATCAAACTGGGAATGGTTCCTAATTTGTACTGGAATATGACTATATCGTTAAGGGTGTTAATTCTGTGTTATCAACAATGCATATGGCAAAATTATTGCTAAATAATAGAATGATACCTGGGTTTTGTGAAACCAGAAACTTCTGCCTATTCCAACTTATACTAAGTACTAGTAAATATGTCATTATGTCATGCTGTAGAGAGATTGACTTAATTTTTGTTACAATTACAAATTGATTTTTGTTGTTTTGTTTTTAAAATCCTCATCGGAGTGTGTGTGTATTGATTTTAGAGGGAGAGAGAGAAACATCAGTTGGTTGCTTTCTGGATCTGCCCTGACCGGAAATTGAACCCGCAGCCTTTCCGTGTATGGGATGGGGCTTTAATTGGCTGGGCCACCGAGCAGGACACAAGCTCAGTCTTGTATCACTGTCGTGTCGCAGTGGAGATTTGAGAATTTGTTACATAAGTCAGTAGAGCTCAAAATAGTCACTCCCATTGGTACTGTTGAGTTTATTCTTACTAGTAAACAAATTTTCTTTTTTATAACAAGTTCACACTAGCAAAAAATACATATTTGTTCTTTGCTGATTTTATCCAAGTGCTAAAAACTTTCCACTGGTTATTCCTATGAAATGTACAACATTCTCCAGAGTTTTTAAAATTGAGAAACAATTATGATCCAAGTAACACTATATAATATTGTTCATACATTTAAGTACTTATGTGTTATAAAGTATATTACAATCTTAATATTTTATGATTAAGTTTATCTTAGTAATTTTAAGATCTTTTTACTTTAAAAACCCTGAAATAGAATTATGTTTTGATTTTTAAGTAACTTAAGGTTGAGAGTAATGATACAGGTTAATAGAAATTGTCAGGAATTTTTTTTTAAGGAATATATTTTTATCAGTATTCCTGATGTTTTATATCTTTCAGAAACTGGGAGTGATTTTTCATTGTTCGAAGCTTTGCGGGATACTATTTATTCTGAAGTAGCTACATTAATTTCTCAAAATGAATCTCGTCCACATTTTCTTATCGAACTCTTCCATGAGCTTCAACTACTGAATACGGACTACTTGAGACAGAGGGCCTTATATGCATTGCAGGTACCTGGCAGTTAACATTTTTGCTCCTGCTCTATCGAGTGTTGCTGTTCACAGTTACAGCTGGTTGCTTTCCGAGACCAGTGTGACCCTGTTCCTTATGTCTTCTGATGCATTTTCTGTATGTCTTCTTGCCTTTTATTTAAAACTTCTTGTATAGCTTAAGTAGCTTTAACGTAAATATGTAAAGCCTTTTTCTGAGCAATAGTTCAGTATTTTATATTCAATGTTATTTCTTCCTAAGAGTTAACCTATGAGGTGAGGAAAAATGAATTTGTTCCTTTATCTGGTTCTGCTTTTAAATTTTTGATGAAAGTTTATGTTTTACATAAGTATCTCATTTCCTTATTTAGGACATAGTATCCACACATATTTCTGAGAACCATGAAAAAGAAGGGGAAAATGTAAAGTCCATGAATTCCAGTACTTGGATAGCATCAAACTCAGAACTCACTCCCAGTGAAAGCCTCACCACTACTGATGATGTAAGCTGACAGTGATTAGTGAAATCCATACGTAACTGCAGTGTGCATTAAACAAAAGTTAAATAGGTTGTTAAAACTTGTGAGCATACTTAATATATTTGGTTTTCTACTCTTTTAAAAAGCTGGGTGTATTCCACTTTATTTTGAGGTAAAGTCTAAAACTTAAAGCACGTTATATGTAAGTGATCAATTAATTACAAGGTCTAAAATGGTTGTATTTATGGCTCTATTGCCCATCATTGATGTTGACTCAAACATTTAGTAAAATTTGTTTTGTTCTTTTAAGACATTCAGTAAATCAGAGATCACAGTCAGGTCCCTTGAATAAAAATGATAGATAAATCTGGTCTTCAGGCCAGAAGAGAAGCCTAGATGAAAGAAAGTCATCTAGGACAAAAATTAAAGTATTTTTTACATTGACAAGAGATTTCTAACTAGAGGAGAAAGGAAATGGAGAAGAGTGGCGAGGAAATGGCATCTTTTCAATAGCCCTTGTCCCCCAGAAAGCGGCCACATAGCTTCCTGGGGCCTGTAGTGCCAGGTGGCGCTGTCTCACATGCCCCTAAACGGGGACCTGAACTGCAGCCTAGGCGTGTGCCCTGCAGGAATCAGACTCACGACCTTTTGGTTTGTAGGATGATGCCTAAACCACTGAGCAAGACCAATCAGGGCACTTACTTGAAACGTGTAACTCCAGTGCCTCTTTTTTAACCCAAATTTTATAGGTAGTGTTACTTCCAGTTACTATTAAAAGGTTTGAGGACATTTGTCTATACCATTAATAGCAAATTTTGAAAGTTGAGCTGTAATATATGATAATGTTAACTTGACAGTGTTTTAAAGTTTAAAGGTATTGTACTACTTAATAAGTGTTTGAGTCAGCTCGGGCCGGTAAAATACTGTATACTGATGGTTTAAACAACAAATACATGTTCCTCGTGGTCCTGAAAGCTGGGAAGTTCACCATCTTGTGCCAGCAGATTCGCTTCTTATTGAGGCCCTGTTCTTGGCTTCCTTTCCTTCTAAGGACACTATTGCCATCGTGGGGGTCCTCCCACCCTCATGACCAGTCCAAACCTGATGCCCTCCCGAACTCCCCACCTCCTAATACTATCACACTGGGAGTTAGGACTTTCACCTAAGCATTGGGGAGTAGGGGATTCACAAAGATTCCGTTTGTAGTTGTAGGGACTTGGCATAAATAGTGGTACATAGTTTTACATTTAAGAAAATAAATCCACTTTTTAATGTTTTACCCAAAACTTAAAATGTAACATTAATGTCAGCCCCTTCCCTTTATTAGTGCCATTTCATTAGCAGCAGCAGTACAGCATCCAGTGTTCACACCCATTGATCTAGAGCTGCGCTGTCCAGTAGAACTTTCTATGATGATGGACATATTTTACATCTGTGTTGTCTGATGTAGCAGCCATTGGCTAGTGGCTACCATTATCAGACAGACAGTCTCATTCTCCATGTCTCTAGGCTGAGGTCCTTTGAATTTCACTTACAGAGATTTTGCACACCCATTTCAGAGTGTGTATAGGAGTCTTCATTCCAGGGAAAAGAAAAGGAAAAGTCGGCTTCTGAGAAATAGAAGTGGGGGAGGATGAGGAACTGAGGGTTAGACAGAGGGAGAAACACTAGTGTCTTCTACGCCAGGTGCTGTAACACCGCCAGAGCACGTCCACTGGCAAGTCTTCTTAGAGTGACAGAATGGTTGCTTTCATTTCCTATAGCATTTCCGCTAATACAATCAGGGACAGAACTTTCATTTAATAATGTCAGAGAAAACTTTAAAATTAGACCTATAGCTAGGAGAAAACACAGCTGTAAAATGAGTTTCACCGCCCCATCTCGATGCCCCCAATCACACTGTATAGAAGTTAATTTGAAACTACTTCAAGCCTTGAAATAGCTAAAGCTATATAATTTCTAAAAGAAAACAAGGAATTTTTTTTTTTTTAAGATTTTATTTATTATTTTTAGAGAGGTGTAGGGAGAGAGGTAGGAAGGGAGAGAGACATCAATGTATGGTTGCCTTTCACCTGCCTCCAGCTACGGACCTGGCTGGAGACCTGGCTTGCAACCTGGTTATGTGCCCTGGCTAGGAATCGAACCAGTGACCTTTGGGGTCGCAGGCTGGCACCTTATCCACTGAGCCACCAGCCAGGTGAATTTTTTTTTTTTTTTAAGTTTTAAATTTGACAATAGCAAAGATTTCTTAGGATGAAAAAACTACCTGTAAAAGAAAAATTATGAAATTGTTTTTTAAAAGTTAAAATTAGGAGAAAAGAATGTGGGTGTGTGACAAATGATTAAGTGACAAATCAGACTATCATGTAAAGAACTTCTATGAGTTAGTTGTCCGTCAGTCAGCTCAGGAACCAATGGGCAAGAGATTTGAACAGGTGCTTCATGAAGGAGATCCATAAATGGCCAGTGTGTGAATGAAAACCATATGAGATGCACCTCCTACCCACTAGAAAGGCTGAGGTTACAGACCAACGTAAAGTGTTGCTGTGAACACAGAGCAGTTGGCCCTCTCACACTGCTGGTGGGTTTGTAAAATTGTACAACCACTTTGGAAAGCAGGTTGGCAGTTTCTTGTAGGTTAAACAAGCCCTGGCTGGCGGCACAGTGGATAAGGCGCTGGCCTGTAAACCCGAAGGTTGCTGGTTCAATTCCCAGCCAGGGCAGCATAACCAGGTCTCCAGTCAGGTCCGTAGCTGGAGGCAGGTGAAAGGCAACCATGCATTGATGTTTCTCTCCCTGTCTGCCCCTCTCCCTTCTCCTCTCTTTGAAAAATAAAATAAAATCTTTAAAAAAAAAGTTCAACATAAATTGGCATCCAACCCAGTAATTTCCTAGGTTTTCATCCAGGAGAAATGAAAATATATATTCAAAAATACTCTTGTGCACTAATGTTCAAGGCATCTTCAGTCATGATAGCGTCAAACTGGGACATCAATGGATAAACAAGCTGGTATATCCATCCATATGATGGAGTATTTTTCAGCCATTAAAGAACTTCTCAGACACACAGCACAACACCATGGGTTAATTTCAGAAACCTACTGAATGAAAGAAGCCTAATGCTGAAGGGTACATACAGAATGGTTTAGTTTGTATGACATTCTAGAACCAACAAAACTAACTTGTGCTGATAGAAGTCACACGAGTAGGCTTAGCAGACACTTGACTGCAAAGGGTACAACGGAACTTGGTGGGCTGATGAAAATGGTCTTCATTTTTAGGAAAGATGGTTACATAGGTGCATAAATTTTTCAAAACTAATTGAAGTGTACACTTAACGTGTGTATTGCTTGTGAATTATATTTCAATGAAGTTGACCTAAAAAATAGGAATGAGGCTGTCATGTTTTTCTTTTGGTAATGGGACAGCTATATATCATCGTTAGGGTTTGGAGATGGGAGAATTGCCCTGAAGTTGTAGAAATAATTTGCTATGTTAAGTTTTCCAAGGTAGAATGTAATCTAGCTGGCTCTGCAGAGTCATCCGCAGAGTGACAAGTGTTGTGCAAGGTTGTCCTCTTTGACTATTCAGTGCTTTGTGACTTGGTTTATATTACAGTGTTAAGAGTATAGTTTTATAAAAATAGTTTCTATGTTAAATTTTTTATTTACTCCAACTTTAAAAAAGAAATATTAGTGACTTACTTGTTTTAAAACTATTAGGAAGCTTTTGAGAAGAACTTTGAGAAAGAAACACGTAAAATAAATGAGCAAAATGATGCTGATAATGCCAGTGTCCTGTCTGTATCTTCAAATTTTGAGCCTTTTGCAACAGATGATCTGGGTAAGCAGAACTTTTTATAACCTTAGAGCGTATCTTTCCTGCAACTAGAACAGTGAGTTCTTGTAGAGTAGGGACTTAAAGCTGTCCATCCGTCTGTTCGGGATCTCCTGAGCCGTTAACTCTTTTGCCTTGGGCAAGTCATCTTAACCTTCCTGACTCTGCATATATGAAGAAAATGGGGAGTTACTTGGTTAATGTCCTTATGAAAAATACACAGAACTTTCTGGCATGCATAACAGAAGTTTAGGAAATGTTTGTTTCGTTTTCATTTAAGGAAAAAGTCACTCTTTAAAGTCTTCATGTTAGCTAATGGGAAAAATCCATGGGCAGCAATGCTTTTTTATTCGATCACATTCTCAGTAACAATGTTAGTGTCTTAATTTGAGGTAAAAACGAAAATCTTTATGGTTCTAAGGCATGGCACATTGCATTTTCCATCCATAATAGAAATTTTAAAAGGTTGCATAACTCAAATGGAGAGAAAATAAACCCCAAGTCCTAAATTTCAAAAGAAGGGTAGGGGGAAAAGTATGAGTACCCTGGGTTTTGGACCATTGAAGGAAAGCAGCGCGGTGTACGAAGATAGCATGGACTCCAGAGTCTCCGAGACTGGAGCTGGGTCCTGCCTCAGCCCTGAACTGGCTGTGACACTTCGTGCAGGGCACTTCAGTGCTGTGAAAATGAGGTGCCGGTCCCCACTCCAGAGCGTTAGCTTACAGCCAGTTAGTACGTGGGGTCATGTTTGCAGAATGCTCCTCTAGTGTAATATCTGGAACTTGTTAAAGCCAGTTTTCCTTCCCTATGTCCAGACATTGTTTTTATCAATAGATACAGAGGAGTACAGGGAAAATGTGCTTTTACACTTTTGAGGCATATTACCATTCCGCACGCAGGGAACACTGTGATTCACTTGGATCAGGCGTTGGCCAGAATGAGGGAGTACGAGCGGCTGAAAACTGAGGCGGCAGGTGACTCGAGCGCAAGGTGCGCCTGCAGGGCTGCGGAGGATGAAAACGGTGCTGCCGCCGTGACCGCCGTCAGTCGTGTGGAAGGTACGAGGTCACCCCTGTAACAGTGAGAACCGTCGTTCCGTATAAAAATGCAGCAGCCCCTCTGATGTGTAGTGGTGGCTTGTTAACATTAGGGGTACTAAAACTATAGGTGTTCCTTGTGTTGTTTTAGCCTAAAGTCATAATTTAATGTTCTTTAGAGTTTTGTATAAATGCATACGTATAATGTCATTGACTTTATCTTGCTACTGTCTTCAATAGAAACTCCTGTTGAGAATCATAGCTCGCAGCAACCTGTGAGTGAAACTTCCACCGTCCCCTGTCCTAGAATTGATACTCAGCAGCTGGACCGACAGATTAAAGCAATTATGAAAGAAGTCATTCCATTTTTGAAGGTAAGCAATATGTCTTAAAAAGCTTTGTTTTTTAATTCAGTCAAAAGTACTTCATTATAATCAATTCAGAAAACACATATAAACAAAATAAAACACATGCAAAAATAACCTCAAAGATACCCCCATCAACATTTTTTGCACCTTTTTGTAATAGTTTAACATGTATTTGTGTTCTGTTTTTTCCTTATACCATAAACATCTTTCTAGATTGCTTTTTCTAGTGCATATATTTTAATGGTTACACAATATTCATTCAGAAATATTATTATAGAATGCCTACTCTTACCAGGTTTGTTGGACACTTCAAAGCCTTTGTTGTTACCATGAAACTTACATGCAAGGGTGAGAATATGGACCCCCTCCCAAGAAAAATGGTGAATATATAAAACACAAGTAAATGTAAATCAGATAGGGACATGTGCCATGCAGGGAATTAGGATGTGACGATGTGAAGGTCCTTTTCAGACTGGATTGTCAGGGAAGGCTTCTGAAGAGGGAGATGTGTATAAAGAGCCAGCTTAAACCCAGATCATTCCAAACTGAATTCGAGGCCCCAAGGAAGGAACTAGCTTGGTTGGCATGTTGAGGGACCTAGAGGAGGACCCGTGTGGTTGGAGCAAGGTTGTGAGAAGGACTGCAGAAGGAGCCAGGGGCTGACTATGGGACATTGTAGGCCATGGCTGTAGGCCAGAGCTTAGGAGGAGACTATTCCTTCAGGGCCCTGCCATGCGGAGTTCCCCTTCTCTGCACCGCGCCTGGCATACTGGGACCTGCCTTCATTGTAGCACTTAGGACAAAGTGTTGTCATTATTTGCATGTATTACCTCTCTACCAGAATAATATCTTTGCAAATCTCTTAGTACTTCCACCCAAGCAGGACCTCAGATTCTGAATAAAGGGAATTTGAGGAGATAGGACAAATACCTCAGTTTTGCCAATTACTCTGTGACTCTGTCTCGTGTTGCTTGTAAAATATGTATTGCTCCCCCAAAAAGAGTATTCATAGCCTGATAAATTATAAGAATACTCACATATTCTTGTAGGTAGGTAGATAACTAAGAGATTAAAACCATTCCCTCACGAAGTTAGGCTTGCTTCCATCTCAGGTATACGTATGTCCAAGTATCGCATTTCTTTTCTTTCACAGTTTTGTTTTACCGTAATTCAATAAAAGCTTTTAAACATGTCTTTAGTTAAATTAGGTGTATTGGTGGTAATATTTATTTGATACGTACAGTTATTTTCCAAGGGTTAAAAAGTAAACATTATTGCTTTATGCTTAGGGAATACAGCCATCCTCAGGAAATTTTACCGCATTTGCCATTTTGTGTCTGATTTAAGTCAGATCCTTTCATAAGGATTTCCTTACTGAATTTAGAATGTAAGTTTCTGAGGCTGATAAAATGATTAGAACTAATTATCATGTTTTAATTCACTTCAAATCATGACTCTCCTGGAAGGACTATAGAACCTCTTCGTTAAGTCAGTATTACATACAGTCACTGGAGCTAGACTTCTTGACACTGTCTCCCTCTTTGCCGGGAGACAAATTGGTCCCCCTTAAGAACAGTCACTTTCACTCCCTTCTTTCTGGTAGCATAACGTTGATTCCTACCCTTTTCTTTTGCCTGGACGGCCCGTCAGACAGGTGTGAAGTGCACTGACTGAGCGAACGCTTTCCCCTCCAGAGGCTTCCCCTCCGCTCTGGTTCCATGGCCCACCCGCATCTCTCTCTGTCCGCTGAGGTGCGCTCACTTCAGCATTTCCCGCTCCTGCTGTCGCTTCTCCTGTTAGCCTGCTGTACACATGGTCACTGGTGGGAACACAGAATCACTGCCTAGTTGAGATATTTTCTTCTGAGATACTAGTTGTTGCCAGTAACATGCTTCCACAGCTCCTGGGGCTCCTGGCGTGAGCTGCTTTTGTGACATTTACGTAGCAATCAACGTGTCCCCTGTGAACTGGCCCCGTGCTAGGTAAATAAAAAAGTGTCCTCAATAGGACAGTGCGTAGCATGTGGTGATTGACATACCTGACTCCTTGACACATGAGACTTGGGAAAATGAGCTTAAATCCTTAGATCTAAGGGGCCTTAGACATCATCTGGTTTGGCCACCTCATCATACATGTACATGTAGGAAAAAATAAACACAGGTTACCCAACTAATGCTCAGGGGACCTGCGCAAATGTGTTTAGTGGCTGAAGAGAGATTAGAAGCTTGGGGCGCTTGATACAGGCATTGACGGACTCACCTCAGAAAGAAAGGTAACCACGTGTTGCAATACTGGGTAGTTTGAACATGCTTCTAAAAGTAGATTCAGGAGAAGAGACTTATCCAAAGTGGCTTGTTAAGAAAGGTAGGACAATGGCTCTTCACTAGGGATCATTTTGACCCTCAGAACAGTTTGTAATGTCATGGTATGATTTAGTTACCGGGACTTGGGATGCTGGAGGGAACTAATGGCACCTAGTGCATGGAGACGCGCAGGTTGCGGGCTGTCCTGCAGTGCAGTGTCAGCAGCACCCCAGAGAGAGAAGCCCGGTGTGTGGCAAGGGCGGCTGGCCTGAACTGCAAACAGGAAGACAGGCGGCGTGGAGGCTGTGGCACGCGTGGTGCTCCTTCAGGTACAGAAGGAAGTTTCTTTTCCTGGCTGTCAACCTGCTGTGGTGGGTGAGACAAAATTTGTAGACATTCATTTCAAACGTATATCTGAAAGTTGAGAAGTGCTATACAAGAAAAATAAAACCTCATCTTACGTAGATTGAACAATAGGCAAGTTTAGATCCTAACCACCTAGGATTTTTCTCAGGAGCGCATGGATGAAGTCTGCTCTCCTCAACTTCTTACTTCGGTGAGACGCATGGTGTTGACCCTAACCCAGCAAAACGACGAGAGCAAAGAGTTTGTCAAGTTCTTTCATAAACAGCTGGGAAGTATACTGCAGGTAAGGGCCACGCCTGTGTGGTGCTGCCTGGTGAGACCTTCTTCCTTCCCTTTCTGGCATGACCCAGTTTATTCAAGGGAGTATCCATCTAGCCTCTATTGGGGTGATGCTATGGGACTTCATAGGTTACTCCTTTATCTGGTTAAAGAATCCGTATTCAGGCCTGTGTCTTCATGTAGTGATCATCTCTTAAGGCTTTATCCCAACCCTAATACAATTTTGATTTTTACCTACTTCATAAGAAATTTCAAGTTTGAATTGTTTAGAAAGTTTTGTCATATTTCCTCATAATTTTTCACTTACCCATGAAATTTTAGAAGCCAGAAACCTATTGATTGTGGAGACTTCCTAGGCTGTTCGGTAACCTCAAATGCCGCTCGGGTGGCGATTCTTAGGGGGCAGGGCATGGTGTTGGCCAGGGAGACGGTGAGCAGTGTCTGCATGTGGCCGTCACACTGGGCAGGAGGCGGCTGGCACCTGGGGAGCCATGAGCAAGCCCCTCGGGTGCGGAAACCCTGCGTGACTTAGGCCGCGTCGTGCAACTCCCCCTGGTTAGTTCCTGTTGAGATAGTTCGGTGATGAATAGTCTTATTCCAGACTGAAAAATACGTTTTCTTTCTAGGTCTTCATTATAAAATTTTCCTGTGAAATTTTTCCTTCCTAGTCCCATGTTGAAGTTGTTTTGGAGACAGTATTACCACTTGGCTAATTTTTTAAAACCCTTTGCTTGATGCAAATTTCCATCACAGTATTTTCCCATTTTATCTGCATCAAGACTAAAGTATAAATTCTACATTGTTGTAAAATTGCTGTGGCTCTGTTTAATAAGGACTAAGACATGAGTGGTTTTATACCTCAAGAATGTTCAGGATAAGTTTTAAGCAAATGTATGTTTATAACTAGCTCATTTCTAAGGGAAGAAATAACTTTTTAAATCAGGTTGAAAGAGAAATTCTGCATAACTTAAGTACTTTTTTGTTTATCAACACCCATGTATTTTTTTTTCCTTCAGTTTTTCCTACTGGAATTGTAATTGTGGGCAAATCCCAAAATATGAACTTGGATGTATGTTTCTATGTCTCAGAATATCAGACTGCTTTTCTTTCATCCCATTCCTGATTTTCTTTCACAAGGGGACCTAAATGAAGACAAAGAGGAGTGCCCATTAAATCTGGTGCAGAGTATTGAAAGATTTTAATGAGCTAGAGCCTAAATTACTTCCTTCCACCTTTTTCCTTATGAAACTTGTGAATTTTTTCCCACAAGGCACTTGTGGGTACTTCTTTCCGTGATGTGTTAGGTAAGGAAGTTTGAGGGAAGGGGGCACCAGACATCATAGCTAATTACCAATTTTCTAAATAGCATGGTCTATATTTTTAGAAGGGAAAAGAACGGTTTTGTAAAAGAAAAGGGTCTCAAAGCAGGGTCGTTCATTTGACGATGCTGTATTTCTGCTTGACTAGAACTAAAGTGTCTCAATACAAAAAGGTAATAAAATGTTTTTTTTACTAGATAAATATTATGAGGTGTTTATTATAATCTTAAAGTGATGTGGTTATTTTCAATAGGATTCACTGGCAAAATTTGCGGGCAGGAAGCTGAAAGACTGTGGAGAGGACCTTCTTGTCGAGATATCTGAAGTGTTGTTTAATGAGTTGGCTTTCTTTAAGCTCATGCAAGATTTGGATAATAACAGTGTGACTGTTAAACAGAGGTGCAAAAGGAAAATAGAAGCAGCTGGAGCGATACAGTCCTATGCCAAAGAGGTAAATTACATTCCTTTAAATTTAATTTTAAAAGTAATTATAATTAACATCTATAGTTCGTAATCACTGGTAACTAAGAATCATGACCTCAGAAAAGTAGTTTTAAAGCCAGACCAGTTACTCAGATTATAAATCAGTACATAAGCTGCTAGCCACGTACAGAATCTCAGCAGTAACATGGGTGGCTGGAGTTGAGGAGCAGATAGGACACGATGCCAAATGTACATTGTCAGATACCCAGTTCACAATAGTGTCTCTTACTCCGGTTTGCAGAGAGGATGACAGGGATCTTTGACAGGCTACCTATCTCAGCTGTTGGCTTTGACCAGTAGACTTCCTGGGCATACGTGTCACCCCAGCCAACACACACGGTTGTTCACCAGCTAGGATTCAGGTTGCACGTCCTTCTGACTTCTTAAACCCTATTAAATTCATCTTGATGATGGGCGAACTTGGATGGGTTTTTCCCCACAAGCTTGCAGCATACCAGGGGCCTCTTTCCCGAGACCCGTGCTCTTTCCTTGACCCTCTGACTGGGAAAGGGAAAACAGGTCAAGACCCAGAACAGAAGGGGATAAATAACCCTTCTTCCTTAAGTCTAAAGGAGATAAAGGCAAGTCATCTGCTTCATACATTTTATAATTTTTTTAAAAGATATTGTTCATTCTTTTTAGAATGTATGGTTGCCTTTCACCTGCCTCCAGCCACGGACCTGGCTGGAGACCTGGCTTGCAACCTGGTTATGTGCCCTGGCTGGGAATTGAACCAGCGACCTTTGGGTTCACAGGCCAGCACCTTACCCACTGTGCCACCAGCCAGGGCTAGTGTTTTTATTGTAGATGTATATGAAGAAATTCAGGTTATTTCAGCCATTGCTTAGAGCTTGAAAATAACAAAACAGGATAATAAATAATTGGGACTACTTTATCTTTTATTTTTATTTTATTGATAATGCTGTTACAGTTGTCCTACTTTTTTCCCTTTGCCCCCTCCTCCCCCGCCCAGCACCTCCTTCCATCCAGCAGCCCCCCTAGTTCATGATATGCAGTCTCACAAGGCTGTGTGAGTGGGTGAAATACCAGCCCAGGCATGAAGGACACACAGTTTATGACGACGAAGGGGAAGAGCCTTCCAGGAGGAAAGATTTAAGGGTGGAGAAGACTCCCAAGGCTGGACTGAGCCATTTGGAGAGCAGAGAGAAAGCCAGGGAGGCAGGCACACATGAACCGGGTGGAGTAAGAGTGTCAGGGTAGGAAATCACAGAGGCATGTTAGGCCGGCTTAGGGGCCTTAGGACCTGGTGAGGACCTCCTGTTGTAACCATGGCAGAATCCGTGGGAAAGTCTGAAATGGAGGAGTGACATGCTCTTCCACAATTGGAAGCTTTTGTCTGGACACCATGTTGAACAGGAGTTGCAGGGAGGAGAGAAGCAGAGGCGAGTTGTACGAAATGGCTCTCGTGGCTCTGGCCGGGCAGCAATAGGTGCACGTAGGCGACTGAGTTGCAGGGGTTGTAGTGGCGACAGCGGGCAAGGAAAAGAACAGGCCCTTGTGACGGGCGCAGGGGGTGAGCAAAGGGCTGCTGCGGAGACTAGGGCGACTAAAGGAGGGTAGCGTTCGGAAGGAAGGGCTCGAGGTTTTTGGTTGCACTTAGTACAGATGACATCTCTCACGTATCCAAGGAGGTATCAGTAGGCAGTATTGCGTTGGGTTTGTTAATTGCAAAGATTTGAATAAAATAGTTTAATTTACATTATGCATTCAACTTTTTGGATGAAGGTCAAAATGCAGCATCTGTTCAAGTTTACTGAATATTAAAATTAATGCTGAAAAGTTACCCCTATATTTTGTTTGATCTGCTTACAGGCCAAAAGGATTCTGGAAGGAGACCATGGCCTGCCTGCAGCAGACGTTGATGAAGAAGACAGAGTATGTGCTCATTTGTGCCCCAAAATAATGCTTTCTAAACAAGATATTAAGTAATTTTTAACAGCTTCTACCTTAATATTTGAGAGCAAAGCATGTTATCAAATGTTCATTCTTGTGACAGGCTTTTCTGTTAAAACTAAGATGATTCTCGGTGCTTTATTAGGTGATGACTTACTAATTTTTATGGTAGACTTACTATAACCTTTTTCAATGTACCAGGACAAGGATGAGACCGAAACAGTGAAGCAGATGCAAACCCCTGAGGAGTACGATGGTGTCGGACCCAAAAATGTGCGGTCTGATGTGTCCGACCAAGAGGAGGAGGAGGACAGTGAAGAATGTCCGCTGTCTATTAGTAAGTGTAAAGGCTCCGTGCCAGCACCTGCGCTTGTTCTAGGTCTGTTCCTGGAATAGCTGGGGGATGGGGTGAGCGTGGAATTAATGTCCAGGGATCCTGAGCTTGAATTGCAGTGTGATCCTGACCAAATGACTTGTCCTTTCTGCCCCACAGTTGTTCCAAGTATGTACTTTTTAAAGATTGAGATGTTGACATTACGCACTGGCACAACACAGGAATGCATTAGATTGTAGCTAATTAGTACTGAAAATGTACTTAAACATCATGTTAATCAATGTAGATTTGTCCAAAGCGGAAACCCAAGCCCTGACTAATTATGGAAGTGGAGAAGATGAGAATGAAGACGAAGAAATAGATGAGTTTGAGGAGGGACCTGTGGATGTCCAGACCTCACTTCAGGCTAACGCGGAGCCCACAGAAGACAGCGAGCATGCTGACCAGGTACCTGGTGGCGACCGGTGCGCCCCGGCCCGCCCCACTGCACCCCTGCAAGCCCAGCCCCTTGGAAGGGGCCAGTGTTTACAGCTCCCCGTTCACCTTTCACGAACGTGCATTTTTTAAATACCCTGTTGAAACCTTGAAACACTGCTTTTGTGTTTCGTGTGCCTAAAGCACTGTATTCTTTCTATTGTAATAAGTGCTAAAATTTATGGGATTACTTCAAAAGGTCTGTATTTTTAAGTATTCCAGCCATGCATGGAAATAGTATGTAACACAATGAAATTACTCCCTCTACTATCTCTGCCTCATCTGCCTCAGAAGCAACACCTGTTCATGCCACTATTTACCTTTGTACTTCTGAATAGTAATGAATCTGTGCATATTTGTTCATTTGTTACCTGTCAACTGTATGGAGCAGGTAAAGACTTTAAGGTCACTTACAACTCATTTAATTATATCTTTTGGTTAATTCTATATGTGACCAAATGTCTAGATGTAACCAAACTACGTAAATATTACTGATGGCTAGACTAAGCACATACTGTTTATTGCTTAGTCTTACACGTTTTTTCACCTGTTTACTAATAGTTTCAAATTTTTATTTGCTTAATTACCTTTGAACACATACCCAAGTCTTTGCCATGCCCTCCAATAGTTGTATAGATCTCTCAGTGGAATATTCTACATAAACCAGGTGGTCAGTTGTAGCCTTTCTGGAGCCTTTTCCTTTCCTGCTCCATTCTAGATGCGGCTCTTGGACCTGCTGCAAATCATACAAAGTAGTGGAGTTTATAATATTCCAGTTCTCTGTGCTGTTTTGAGATTAAGAAGAAAAAGAGACCTTTTTACGTAGCTGTTGTGAAATGGCAACCACAGCTTCCTTCAAACTCTTTTAGAAGATACTTGAAAATTCCCCTGTATGAAGGTCCCTTAAGGTTGAACGAAAGACGCGCTCTAGCCTAGGAGTCCCCTTTGTCATTTACAAAAGACCTCTGCTTTGAAATCCAATCTTTGTCTTTCTCTTTCTTGATTTATTGCCTCATTTTGGCGGAACACACCTTCTAGTAACTCACAGAATGAGTAAAAAATAAGTATTTTGAGATTTTATATGTCTAAGAAAATCTTTCCTATGTTGAACATTATATTTTTCTTCAGATCTTTGAAGGTCCTATTTCTGTCTCAGTTTTCAGTGCTGCTGTTGAGAAGACCAACCTTTCTTAGTGCTGCTCCTTTGTGTCTGCCTTCTGTCCTGTCTGGAAGCTTTTCCCCCTGAGTTCTGAGATTTTACAATGATGTGGTGTAGTTTGCAGGCCTTTCTAAGTTCTTCATACTGGGTACTCAGTGGGTCGTCTTAGTTTGTGCATGCCCTTCAGTTTGGTAAATTTGTTGTTATTTTCTTTGTTTTCCACCATTTTTTTCTTTCTGTCTGGAATTAGTGGAATTAGTATCAGATATTATTAGCTTTCGGTTGATCCTTCTAATTTTTCTTTTATTATTGTTCCTTTTGTGTAGCACGCTGTTGCTTCTCTTACCGTCTGGAGACAGTCTTCCAGTGTATGCTCTACCTTTGTTGCCTTTTTTTTTTCAGAGAGGGAGGGAGAGACATCAGTGTGTGGTTGCCTTTCACCTGCCTCCAGCTACAGACCTGGCTGGGAATTGAACCAGTGACCTTTGGGTTCACAGGCTAGCACCTTATCCACTGTGCCACCAGCCAGTGGCTGCTGCTTATTTTTAAGAATTACAGGCAAAAAAAAAACCTGCTTGGGTTTCTTTTGGGCTTCACTGTAAGGCAATTACGTAGACAGTTTTTTAAAAGAAACTCCCAAATGTCAATACCTGTTGGTCTTTTCTGTGGGGTGGTTTTGTGTCTCCAAAGAAGGGTCCTCCTGCCTTCCCCTGCCTGGAAGAGGTCATGTCCCCATGGCCACTGCCTCCCAGGCTGCTGGTGTCTGGAGCTGAGGGCCTCGGCAGTCTTTCTATAGATATGCTCCGAATCTTTGTTTTCAGTGTTGCACTTTGCTCTGCCCTCATTTGTGTTATCCGCACCCCACTTCCACCCCTGGTGCCCCCCAGGCCTGACACTTAACTAGTTTAATTTCTCCAAAATGTAACCTCCCATTTTCTGTTGAAGGTATTGGGGGGACCCAGGTGTCTACCTTTTCCTTACACAGGTTCAGATACTCAACCACCGCCCCTTTGCATCACCAACTTCTGCACCGCATTCCATCCTAAAATCTGGCGCTTCCCATTAGGAAGTGGGTGTTGGGTTTTGTTTTTTCCTGCTGTTACTGCTGGCTTTGTTTATCCTTTGCCTTCCTGGTTAGTTCCTCTCCATACTCTTTAACATCCACATACAAAGAAGTGTAAGTTTTACTTAGCATAGAGTCTATCTGAAAAAAATAGTGGAATCTATACTATTTCAGTTGTGTAGCATTTGAAATTCTTTAAGAAGAGGAAATTTTTTTACTTAGCCATCTTGAAACTATCATCACAAGCCTCCCTGAAACACTTTAGAAGGTACTTTTAAATTCTATAGAGGTCTTAGGTTGGGCGAGACACATACTAACAACCACTTCCTGTTGAGTGAGCATGTATTTTAGAGTGTGCTATCAACCTTCCTCTCTTTCCTTGTAGGTTCTAGAAAAGGAGTTTGAAAAACCAGCAGAAGGCAAAAATGGCCCATCGGAACAGGAACCCACTGCTAGTAAAGGTAAGAAATCTAAAACAGGCTATGCAGCTTTAACATTATCTGAAGTGCCCTTTATGTACTTAAAAATTGAAAAAAAATTAAATTATTAGCTAATGTAAGTTTGGAGATATTTTTGACCTAATATATATTTCTTTTCTTCCCCTAAAAACATAAGAAACATGGGGGCTTTGTTTTTTGCAAATAGTTGTTAAAGAAAAGTTGACATATTAATAAACACATTGAAAAAATTTTATAAGGTGGACATCTTCGGATAGAAATGTAGGGTATTTTTTTTTTTTAATACTCATTTTTACTCCTTAGAATCCTGTGTCATTACAAATAGGGTTGATTTTAGGAATGGAATGCTTAAAACATTCCCAGATGATTGATTGATTAAATTTGAAAACTGTTAATAAGGAAAAATTATAGTTGGCCTTTTGGGGAGAGTCTTACATGTTCTGAATATGCTGATTTATTTGGTGGAATCATGAAATTCTCACAGCTGTTGCATTACACTAATGTTGCGACTTCGCTTCGATGGCAGATGAGCAGGGGAGCGCGCCGGTGAAACCAAGTTACCTCAACATCGTGGGAAGTGAGCAGCCTCTGAACAACGCCGTGCGAAAGGGCGCGCTTCCTGGCGCCGACCCCCCTAAACAGCCGAGTGCGTTGCCGCTGCCTTTGACTGACAGCGAAAGCGTGGGGCGTCCAGGCAAAGACGCGAAGTCCGCTCAGGGAACTCCCGAGAGCTCCCTGGCGGGGAGTTCCGATACCGACTCTCCGGTGCTGGTGAACGACTACGTACGTGTCACCCCCAGTGTTTCTCCTTCGCTCCTGTGCCTGTGTCTTCAGGGGCACAGTGGGAGCGTGTACATTCAGCTCCGCTGTGAGTGCAGGGTTAGAGACTGCCGTCATTTTCACATCTCGTTGCAACTTTGCACTTGAACAGAGGGTGATAGGAAGTGAAGATGACCATCTCAAAACCTAAAAGCTCTTACAATTTTGAGAGTTCATTTCGAATTCAGATCTGGAGGGAGAATGATGCTTGAATCATCATTACTCCCTTGGACATGCCTTCCCAGCTGTTGGGGGCATTTCTAAATCCCTGCTTAACCTGAAGGTTTACTCTTGGGAGAGAAGACAGTTTGACAGCAATGGCGTATCGCTACACACTGAATGACAGAAAAATTCTAGGAAGTAGGCTACCAAATCTGGACCTTTGTATCAATTTTAATAGGAGGCAGGTTCATTTTGGGTGTCCTTGGGTTGTAGGTATTTTATATACTTTGTGTTATCAGCAAAATGTAGGGATTTATAACAATGTGCTCTCTTAGGTCTAAGGAATGTTTCACATATGTTTAAGTAACATCAGTTTTCTTCCTAAATATATATTACAATTACAGTCTTAATAATGGCTCAGAAAGGAGCTTATAATGTTTCAAAAGTAGTAGAAAGAATAATTCTTAACTGTTTCATTCACTACCAGTAAAAATTATGCCCTTAAATTTCTTACTAAGTAACCTGTTAGATTTTTTTCTTACCTATCATTTGATAAGGGTGTAGAGTTGCTGCATGAAACACTGCAGTGAAATGAACTTGAAGTGCAAGTAGAGGGTCTTGAATTGGAATTTTCAGCCAGAACAGTACAAATGTATTAGCATAAGAAAGTGAAATGTTTACAGTTGTCATTTTTGAAGATGAATCTGATGACTATATAAAATAACGTTGTCAAGGAATCAATGTTCGGAGGCTCCATTACCATATAAATGTAAAATATGAGCTGAGAGATGGGTAAGAAAAAGAAAAATCTAGCCCTGGCTGGTGGCTCAGTGGAAAGGTGCTGGCCTGTGAACCCAAAGGTCACTGATTCGATTCCCAGTCAGGGTACATGCCCAGGTTGCAGGCCAGGCCTCCAGCCAGGTCCATAGCTGGAGGCAGGTGAGAAGAAACCATACATTGATGTTTCTCTCCCTTTCTTCCTCCCTCCCTGCCCAGCTTTCTAAAAATAATGAATAAATTTTTTTTTTTAAGAAAGAAAGAAAGAAAAAAATCTACAGTTTACTCTTGGGTAATGGTAGGATGATGATGATATTCAAAATCAGAAAAGAAAGCTAAGAAAAAAAGAATTCAAGTCTCAGGAAGATACGGTGTGAGGTGATCCTGAAGTGAGTGCTAGAAATGCATACCTCTTCTTTCCATTTGGCCCTTCATGGAGTTGATGTTGAAAGTCTATAAATGTTTACTTCGATTCTGCTGCATACTGCCCTGATGTGATCTGTAAACAGACCAATAAGCAAGAGCCATTCTTCTAATTATTTTAGCCCTAAACATAACTACAGTTTCTCCCTTTAACTTGTGTAAACGGGCTCTTTGTTTTATAAATTGAGAATATAAAAGCACAAAGTATGCCCCATACCAGCAACTATATAACCCATCCTGTGAACTCGAGATTTGTTTTATTCATAGACCTTGACTATAGTAGAAAACGAAACATGATAGTATTACTGATGTATACGTATATATGAGAATCCACTTTGCTCCTTGGCATGGGTGACTTTGGTTTGGGAGGGTTGCCTTCTTTAAACATAATTTGTTTTCCTTGCAGGAAGCAGAATCTGGTAATATTAGTCAGAAATCTGATGAAGAAGACTTTGTAAAAGTTGAAGATTTACCACTTAAACTGACAATTTACTCAGAGGTATTTGGCTCTTTAAAATTAATTTTATTTAACAAATATTGTTAAGATGAAAATGATTTTGGTTTTCTTCTTCCCTCATTTTAAAGGCAGATCTAAGGAAGAAAATGGTACAAGAAGAACAGAAAAACCATTTATCTGCCGAAATCTGTGAAATGCCAACTGAAGAATTAGCTGGGAGTTCTCAGACGCTGAAGGAACCTGGTATGAATTGATCAGTTTATCCATATATCCTATTGAAAAATTATTGATTCTCACACCATCATTTTACTTTGTGTCTTTTAAATGCACTATTAGTACCTGGAAGATTTAAGTCATTAATATTAGAAAGGAAACATAATTCTGTGAAATGTTTAGTTCAGCTTCCTAATTTATGAAATGGTATTACCAGATAATATTTTCTGTTTTAAAAGTCTTTAATTATAGCAAAGTAGTGCATGTACATGGTTTAAGACAGGAAGGTGCTAAAGAGTTCATGGTAATAGGCGAGACCCCATTTTTTTCATCACTGGTTTTTGGTTCTTTTGAAGGAGAACCTCTGTTTCAAAATAATGCTCTTACAACTTCTCTTAATTCAAAAATTCAGATAATGGTTCTCATCTTCTAAGTGAAAAGTGGGTATTTAGACCTGCCTCTCCTTTCAGTGTGTTCATGTTATTTTTGTTTTTTTCTGTTGCCTTTGTTATTTTTAATATATATGTATATATTTGCTGGTTTATCAACTTTGGTCATTACTCCTTCCCTTTTTACTTTCACCTTCTTGCCCAGTTTTCATCATATTCTTAAGGTTATTAAGATACACATTTTTTGTAACTAATCGTTAAATCTCTTTTTCTGAAGATGCTTCTGTATAATTTGATTTATTACAGAGCCAAGTTGATAGTCCCAGTTTTCCTTTTTTTTTTTTTTAATAGGTCAAAAGATACTTTGTTATTGTCTGCCAATTCCTTATTGATTAAAAATTGTGTATGATGTTTTGTTTCTGTTGTTCCTGGAAGTGAAGTGATGAGAAAGGCAGACCGGTTGTCACACTTGCAGTTAGTTTCTGTCTTCAGCCCCGCAGGCTGCAGTCGTTGGGGTCTGAGCAGTTCCGCCCGGCGCACCCCCAGCTGCAGCTTCTCCCTCTCGGGTGCCGCCTGTGCCCGCGGCGCCCCTGCTGTCCCTCGTAGGCCTGGACCTGCTCCTTTCCATAGTTCTTTCCCTTGTTTCCTGGGGCGGGGGAGGGGGGGGGTTGGGTTGTTTTTTTTGTTTCTTGTTTTTGGAAACAAGACAGGCACAACCTGGTCAGCTGCCATCTTAGCCCATGAGACCCTCATCTGCCATTTTAAAACTCACTATGTGTTATCAGGGAATTGCTGTAGCGAACTGAATTAGTATTTCCTTTGTAATAACTTTGAAGTGAAGGTTTTAATTAATGGAAGACAAATATTAAAGTAAATTTTAGTCAGTAGTATCTTAATTCGGTAAGAAATTTATAGCATTAATTATTCTGTTTTTCAGAAACAGTGGGAACCCAAAGCACATGAGATGTCTTCAGAGGCTCATCTAACTCTCCCTGTGCATAGTCCATGCAACTATGAAATGGCTCTAAATAAACATCTGTTTGATCTGTACAAAAATGTAAATTAGTTTGACACTGCATTTTTGATAAGTGTGCTGATTTCTGCCCATGGCAGTTTAAAACATAAGAAGCTAAATTCTGGACAGATCCAAGCCCTGATACACTGTGGGTTTTTTTCTTTCTAATTTTTTTTTTTTTTTTTTTGCTTTTTCTTTTTCCCCATGGTGGCATATGGTAATGTTGGATTTAAGATGTAGTTTTAAATAAAGTTTGGCGTTACCTGTAAAGTTTTTTTTTTTTTTTTTCCGGAAATTATGTTGAATTCCATATAGAAAGTCACTGTTCTATATAATTAGGCTGTTCAAAGAAGAACGGTGGTCAAGAGTTAGACATACACTATATTTTAAAATTATTTCATTGCTTATGATATAGTTATCCCAGTTTTTCCCCTTTTTATTTATTATTGTCCAGCCTTTATGCCGGACTTCCAAATGCTAGTGTTACGTTGTTGTGTTGGGTCTAATGTTCTTTTAAATGCCTGCCTGCCTTATTTCTGTACAAGGATGGGCGGGTTACAAAGATTTCCAGCATATCTGTGAAGTTATTGTAGACTATAAATACTCTATTCAAATTGGGTAAGTTTTAGAACCCATGTCCATAGTACCAATGAAATATTTTCCAGAATTTCAATTCCCATCTATGTTGCCTCTGTCTAAAAATAAATGTTTTATATAATTAAGAGTATTTCTGCACAGATAAGTTAACATTGTAATTAATTTTAAATGAAAAACTGAGCTCTTTCAAATAGGGACTAAAAGAACTAAACTTATGTACCAGAAGGTTAATAGGGGTCTGGATGCCTTTGGATAAACCTATTGAGATGATAGTTTGCAACCAAAGTATAGCAGTTGCTTCTGTGTGTGGCGAGAGAGATGGAGCCTTGAATAATGAAAGTCTGTGTGACTTCTTCGTCTCTGAAGCCAGGCAGCTTTTAAAAGATGTTTACCTTTAGATTCCAAACCAGCCATATACCCATTAAGGCTTCACAGAACCGGTTAGGAGTTATTTATCCTAGGTATCTTTTAAATTTGTTAAAAATTAACTGAAAAGAATTGGATTGTCCTTTAAAATTCTTACCAGTATAAAACTGCAGTGTCCAATCCGGAAGTATTAAATGAGCATTTTTTTCTGGGGACATTGACAGTATTGCTACTTAAGTTACATGAAACATGTATCTCCAACTTGAACAGAATATTCAGAAAACTAGCGTTTAGAATCAGGAATCCTTACCCAATTGGCTTCACCTCGGGGACGTTGAAACACTAAGTTACGTTTTATGTACACTGCGGTTGCGTTTGTTTTCTAGGGTGTGCGGGAGGGGGAGGCTCGGCCCTCAAGCCAGGCCTCACCCGTGACTCTCCCCGCGTGCAGAGTAAGGACTGCGGTGGCGGAAGAGTTGTGCTTACATCTTAGCCGTGACTGTGGTGCCCAGGACCTTGGCAGGCTTGCTTATTTGGTTGATGTTACAGCTGCTGTCATCTAGCCTGGGGTTTTCTATTTTAGTAGATAATTTAATTTAAAAATACGTAGAGCTTGAGAACAAATGACGACCAGTTTCACGATTTTCCCTAGTAGCTATTGCTAAAAGGTTAGGAATTAAATATTCCTGTTTGTCTTAATTTATAAGTTAAACATTTGTTAAAAATGAGGTAGAAAAGGTGGAAGAGAGTGAGAAGAAACCCCTACACAGGTCGAGATAACTTGAAACAGTGAGCTCACTGGACTGTGCCAGGTACTCTGTACTTTGTAACCTTCACTTGAGTAAATGCTTTTTCACTGCTAATAAAGGTATATCCCGCACAGGACCCTGAATTGCATTTTCATTGACGTTACATACGCATTGCTGCCCTCGAGTTTATTTCAGCACGGTGGCTCATTTGACAATTTTAGGTGTAAAAAGAAATCAAGACATGAAAAATAATGACACATCAACTAGAAAAAGACCATTTTTCTTACAGTGCAGGCATGCTCCACTGTTTCTTAATTACATCTGACTCACACAGTGTGGAAAACAGTCTTGTATTTATTTAAAATTACACTGGCATGTTTCCAGATTATTGGTAAACTTTCTTTCATGTAAACAGGTCATTCTTCATCTGTCAAAGAAATAATAGGCTCTGGGTTTTCCTTCTTTCCCAGTACAAGTATGTTTACCTAGGTGCCTCGCCTGGCAGAGCCAGCATTTCTTGTTCTTGCTATTACAACTCTTAATTGTTACTTTAACCTTCCTGCCTCTACTTGCCTGGTTCTTCCCTTATACGCTATTAACTGGTGCTTTTGGTTGGCTCATTTTCCAGTGGGCAGACGGGGGAATCCTTTGCCTACAAGTGACTTGAATTCATATATAAAAAGAACTTTAGTTATTTTTTTTCAGTTCATTTCATCTGCCCTGTCTCAGAAATATCCGTAACAAAACCTTTGGGCCAGTGATTGACACAGAGCTACTGACTTGGTTATTTTGAGGACTAATCCCAACATAGAATTTCAGTACCACAGAGTTCTCGCCTATAAAACCCTTCATTCACTAAGACTTCTACGTGCAGTTTCGTTATCCCTGATACCTGGGTCTATCACACCACCTGTGATTCAAGTAACTAGTAGTTTTCAGTGTTGTACTGCTAGAAATCCTCTCCTTTAATGGACTGTACCTCCTAAGAGGATTGCAGCCTGTTCAAGGCCATCTGTTGATCAAAGGATGTCACGAAAGTGGGGTGGCCATCGGAGTGCGCGAGGCCGCCGTCAGACAGGCGCAGGCACTGACGCACACTTTCACCCGGCGTGCTTCACGCGTGTGAGGCATCGTGGGCGAACACGTCCAGTGGAGTGATGCACGCTTTCATCCTGCGTGCTCCACACATGTAAGGCATCCTCTGTACCATGTTGGAGAATCGGAGGGGTCTCTCGGAACCTGCACTTGCTTCCATAAGCTTTTACTTAACGTTCTTTTCTAACATGTCCTGGCTCCGTACCCGTCCTGAATTTGTCTCCGTTTCCCTATAGGGGCAGAGAAAGCCTCGTTACAGTGCACCTTAGAGGGGGCGCTTTCCCACTGTGCCACTTTGACCATTCTAGTTCTATTTGGTTTTCTCTGCATTTTTCATTCTCTTACCATCCCCACCCAGCCCCCAAAATGCTTAAGACATAGAGTAGGCTACAAAGTCGTATTTCAAGTAGCTTTAGGGTGATACAGTTCTGTTTCACCGTGGATTACGTAGGATTACCTTAGCTCATCTTTATATTCCGCCCACCCCTGATTGTCACAGATTATGCAGGCCTTCAGTTGGTTACTTTCTTGTTTTTGGTCCATTGTTGAAGCCTATTGTATTAGTAAAATTTCTAGCAAGTAGCTAGAAAAATAAGGCACATTTCATAATGTAAATGTTTCCTAATGTAACGTCAGTGGCCATCTGAGATGATTTCACATGGAATATTTCTGTCTTCTGATGGATTGCCAGGATTCAAAAGCTTAACTCATGTCACATTTTGTACTTGAGCTTTTTTTGTTGTAAATGCTAGCATTCATTTTAATACATTAGAGCCCTCTTCTTCAGCTTCACATTGTTTCACAGGTACTAACTGGGCAGAATTGTAGTAAAGCATCTGACGCTGGGAAACGTGCACAAAGCCTACTGGCGCTGCTTTCCACTAAGAGGTGACATGCTTGATCCCCTGTTGGTTCTCACATCTGCCTCTTCCCCCACCCACCCTTCCTCCCAACACGTCCTCAGATGAGGATTTTAAAAACCCAAAATGCTCATACTGATGCCATTTACTACTCCGCGCCTTATTTCCCTCTGTGAAATGAAAGCACTGGCATGGAGCCAAGGATGCTTTAGTATTTGTTTTACACAGTGGAGCTTAACTAGCTTTTAAAAAAGGAAGATTGATAAATTAAAAATTGAAATGAGGAAGCAGTTGTACAAATAATCATCAGTGTTTATTAAAGTCACCAAAGTGCTGAAAACCTATCTTTTTGTAACAAAACTGGATTAGGATAAAATTACAAGGACCTACGTGATCCCCCACTTGGGTCAGTCATTGTGACCTGCAGGGCCTGGTGTTCCCTTGTCATGGTGGCTTGAAAATACAGGGCCAACTGCTTTTTAGTGGAGGTTTTTCTGGGCCATGTTCCTCAGTCCGTACCACATAGCATGGGAAGAGGATGCTCTTCGTAGAGGAATATTTTCCTTCCTGTTCCCTCTAGGCCACACGTGGCAAAACATTTTTAAATGTGCAGTACCTTTTTAGTCAGGCACTGCCCTCTTCCCTTGGATTGTCCAGAAAAGGCCAAGAGCCAGCACAACGGTAACCATCTGGTGTCAATGAATGCTCTGTCCTGAACCAGAAATCTGTAGGTCCTAGAATACATTTGCATCTTACTGGCTACTTTTTGGTATCGGCAATCCTTACAGACAAGTGTAGGCACATAATTTTTAAAGTCACTTTGGAGGAAAATGGTAGGTAATTACTATTATTATATTTTAAATCAATCAGAATTCCATTTTCTGTCAGAGTTGGTGGCAAATACATTTTTTGGTGTGCATAGAATTTTAGTTACTCCGTGTGCCATGAAAGCGGTTGAAAATCACTGCTCTAGGCTTATAAAACCTAAGTGAGAAGTGAAATAGCTCCCTCCCCAACCTTAAGCTACTTTCTCCGTAACAACTGTCCCCGGCAAGACAACACGTAGGTACACACGCAAGCAGCACACGAGACGGCTGGCGGCTTCCAGCGACTTTATTGAACCGGCGTGGAAATGAGGCGGATACAGTCACGCCCCACCGGCATGCATTTCACAGTTACTTGTGAAAGTTAGAAAAGTTAACAAGTTCAGTTAGCATTTTTTCATAAATAGATTGATTTCTGAAAAATGTTCAATAACTATACTTAGTTTTTAAAAAATACATGTTGATCAGAAGGGAAAATCAATGTTAAGTGGGAGATAACCTAGGAAAATTTAAAACTGGGTCCACCTCCCATTTCTCACAGGTTTTACCTGTCGACTATGAATTCACAGAACCTGGAGCTCAGTGATGGAAGCTAATAACTTCCTGGGGTTCCTGGGAGGTAGGCTAATTATGAAAAAGGAAATACTTCCATTCTGTGTATAAAACACCGCTTTGCATGCTGGTCACTTCATGAACCCCAAAAAGTACTGGTTAGAGTCAAAGGCCAGGTATTGCCCATTAAGAAATACACAGTTGAACGCTGCTTCTCCCTCCAGTCAAAGTTGGTGGCATAACACACTACCACCAACAGCAAAGACATTAACGTTAGTGGCACAGAAAAATGCAAATACACAAAAGTGAAAATAACGTGGACTATTGACTGTTACTTACACAGATGTACAGAATTCAGTACCCATGGAGACTCGCTTTATTCCATGGAAGGGGGTCCCACGGTTTGCCCATCCCCATCCCCAACTGTCAAAGTGAAATGAAACAGCAAATTCTACGTAACTGTACTTCACTTAAATTGTGTTGAGAACCGTTTCTACACAAATTGCCTGTGAAGTGTAAACACCAAGATGGACAAGCTCGCGCCTTCAAAGGGGACCTGTCCTGGGTCTTAGTTTCTGTCACGTTGTTGGCTGCTGGGGCTGGACATCTGGGTCCCGTCTTGTTGCAGCACATTCTGAGGGTCTGAGGGCCGGCTGTGCGCTCACCAACCTATGCAAGGGTCCGGGCAGTCCCGCAGGTACGTTTCAAATTGACCTTTGGTGACGTCCATCAAGGTGGTGAACACAGTCAGCTGAAAGAACGGTTATTTTTTTACTTGAAGAAGCTTTTCAATTCTAAGATGTCCTGATTCATACAACCATTTCTTGTGGAACTGCTTTATGAAGTTACCAAACACTAAATATTCAATATATAGTAGTACATTATATGTAAGTATATAAATAAATATGAAGATCCAGGCAATCATTAAATAAGTGAACGACTATGCTGATTTCGGTAGACTTGCTCCAGGTTGCCCGTATAAACAGGCTTGGAAGAGACCAGTTCTTTACAAGGTCTCACTCCAGAACAGCACTGCTTCACCACCCAAGCCACGGGGGGGCAGTTTGTCAGTCCCAGCAGTTACTATTTTAGTCACACAAAAACATTTTTAAAAATCAGCCAGAAGCTGACCATGACTCGGGATTCAGGCTCTGACTTCTCCCAAGAAAACAGGGAAAGATAGAAACACAGGATGGAATTCTCTCCCTAAAACAAGTATGTCCCCTGGCCAGGAGCTCAGCTGGTTAGAGCATCATCCTGATAGACCAAGGCTGCAGGCTGGATCCCCAATCAGGAGGTGTACAAGAACCAACCAACGAGTGCATAACTAGTACAAGGACCAACCAATGAGTGCATAACGAGTACAAGAACCAAGCAACGAGTGCATAACTAGTACAAGGACCAACCAACGAGTGCATAACTAGTCCAAGAACCAACCAATGAGTGCATAACTAGTACAAGGACCAACCAACGAGTGCATAACCAGTACAAGAACCAACCAATGAGTGTATAAATAGGTGGAACAACAAATTGAAGGCTGTCTCCTTCCCTCCCTCCTTCCCTCTTTCTCTTTTCTTCCCTTCTCTCTAAAATCAATAAAAAATTTACCTTGTTGAGGACAGGTTTTGTTGACAGGATATCATACATGGTTGGTGATGAGATATTCTAAAACATAAAAAAATAGCTTGTTCAGCACGTTAATACAGATGCCAACAGCCTTACACACACAATGGGTCACGAGAAGCCAAGACTTTGAATCCATCTACACCCTAGCTCCCTAATGAGTTTCTCTTGGGGTCACTGTCAGGGACAGAAGTAATGGTTCTAGACAGGGGAGAGCAGTGGGGGGGAAATGGGATGAATGGAAGACAACAATAAAATAAAAATTAAAACAAAAAAGTAATGGTTCTAATGTATCACTTTTTCTCTCTGATTCTTCCTTCCCCTTTAATTCTTGCCTGTTTGTCATTCGACTTCCCTGGAGTCGTGTCCAGAATTAGAATAAAAAGATAAGTACATCAAAATTTTGCTTTCTAAAACAAAAACTCAACGGGGACTGTCCACTGATACTGGGTAATATGAGGTTTATAAATTCTATAAAAGCCAAGGAAAATACTAGGCCTAATGTAATCTTTACTGGTCACCACGCCTCTGGAACGTTGCTTACGTCTTGTGTGGTCTGGTTTAGACACATCTTTGCAGCTGTTCTGCGGTCATCCAGGAACAAGGGATTTTTCCAGCGGTCATAATTAGTTTCCACCACGTACCATCTACCCTGCTTGGGGTTGAGTCTAGATAGAGAAATAGAAATTCCTCTCAGGCTTTGTGTCTTAGGCCTGCACCTCTGTGCCTTAGTTTCCATTTTGTCTTCGTGGACTTACTCATACACATCTAGGGACTTTTTCCTGTCCCGGGTAATCACGCAGCCCTCCCCAGTCGTGTTGCCTCCCAGGATGAAGTATGCTGGGGCCAGTATCTTGGTCTTGATCAGTATGTTCTTGGCTTCTTCGTAACTACATAAATTTTTAAAAAGCAAACATTTTTAGTTGACTTGCATTGAACTTTTTTAACTACAGAAACGAAGCAAAAAGAAGTATCTGAGGAACAAAGGGTCGGGGGCAACCATGACACAAGCTGAAATGTCCCCTTTCGTCTGAGGGACAAAGCCCCAAGGGGTCTTCTCCCACCCTCAATTGTCTACGCCTTTCACTCCACAACAGAACAGGGGAAAATAGTATTATCATATGTAGGGCTTACGGAATACAGAGAAGCCTTGAATTAGGGCTATTAATAACTGAAGTGGATTTTCAAAGAAAATTACTAATTGTATTCCCTGGAAAGCATTAAAAATAGAATTACTGCCCATTTATTCTAGGTCATTTTCATGCAGTGCTAGCTTAAGGCAGTTTTGCTACTGTAAGATTTCTTCACAGGCATGGAGTATAATTTCTAGGTTAACAGGCATGATGTAAATATTGCACAATGTTTGTTATGTATGGGTTATTTTTTTCTTGACACCAAGGAGAACTCAAGTCCCTGCATAGTGGCACTGTCCCTTACACTTTTTAAACAGTTTATTTCCTTCCTTTAATCACACACACCATACATATAAAGAATTCCATGAGGTTCACCTAAGAAATTCTGAAATAATTCTTCAATGGTAAAGTATGTTTTATATTTCAATATGAGTAATTTAAGATAAGCTCTAAGGGATCATATGCCATGATCAAGTGGGACTGATTCCAGTAATGCAGGGATAGTTCAACAACCACAAATCAATGTGATACACCAATGTTAACAAAATGAAGGATAAAAATCATATAATCTCACCAGATGTGGAGAAAGCATGACAATTTTCAACATACATTTATGATTAAAAACTGCACAATATGGGTACTGAAGGAATGTGCCTCAATATAATAAAGGCCATACATGACAAGCACGTGACTAACATTCAAACATTCAATGGTGACCAGCTGAATGCTTTTCTGTTAAGATTAGGGACAGACAGAGATACCCACTCTTAGCATTTTTATTCAATGTAATATTGGCAGTACCAACCAGAGCAATCATGCAAGAAAAAGAAATTAAAAAGGCATCCAAATCAGAAAGGGAGAAGTAGAAACTTACTATTTACAGATGACATGATATAAACTCCTAAAGACTTCACACACACAAAACTAACAAATTTAATAAAGTTGCAGGATAAAATGAACAAAAATCTGTAGCAATGCACTAATAATGAACTATGTGAAAGAGAAATTAAGAAAATAATCCCATTTACAACTTCATCAAAAAAAAAATACCAAGGGATAACTTTAACCCAGGAAGTGAAATACCTGCCCAATGAGAAATACATGACATTTATGGAAGAGATGGACAACATAAATAAATGGAAAGATATTCCATGCTCATGGATTGAGAAATATTGTTAAAATGTCCACACTACCCAGAACAATCTACAGATTCAATGCAATCTCTGTCAAAATTCCAATGGCATTTTTTCACAGAAGGAAAACAAAAAAAATCCTAAAATGTATATGGAGCCAAAATAAATAAATAAAACAAAAACAAAGCCCCAAATAGCAAATGCAATCTTGAGAAAGAAGAACAAAGCTGTAGAATTCACTTTCTGATTTCAAGCTATAATAATCAGAACAGTACGGTATTGGCATAACAGACACATGGCTCAATGGAACAGAACAGAGAGCCCCAAAATAACATAGCTATATGATCAATTAATTTACCACAAAAGAGCCAAGGATACCCAGTGGGGAAAGAATGGTCTTCTTCAATAAATGTTGGGAAAACTGGACAGCCACATGCAAAAGAATGAAAGTGGACCACTATTTCACACCAAACATCAAAATCAACTCAGAATGAATTAAAGATGTGAATGCAAGACCTAAAATCATAGAATTCCTAGAAGAAAATAAGTAATCAGCAATTTGGCAGCTGTCTTGGCTATGCTTTGTTTTGTTTTTGGGTTTGACACCAAAAGCAAAGGCAACAAAAATAAAAATAAGTGGGACTATATCAAACTAAAAAGCTGCACGGCAAAGAAAACTGTCAACAAAAGGAAAAGAAAACCTACTAAATGGGAGAAAATATTTGCAAACCATGTACCTGACAAAGGGTTACTATCCAAATTATATAAAGAATTCATTCAACTCAACAGCAAAAAACCCTAAACAATCCTATTAAAAAATGAGCAGATTCTGACTAGCCATTTTTTCCAAAGAAGACACGCAGGTGTCTACCACATACATGAAAAAGCGCTTAATTAACATCACTAATCAGGGAAATGCACATCAAAACTGCAATTAGAAATCACCTCATACACCTAATACAATGGCTTTCATTAAAGACAATAACAAGTGCTGGTGAGGATGTGGAGAAAAGGGAACCCTTGTGCACTGTTGGTAGGAATGGAAATTGGTACAGCCACCATGGAAACTAGTATGAAAGATCCTCAAAAACTAGAAATAGAACTACCGTGTGATCTAGTAAATCCACCTCTGAAAGTATTTAGCTGAAGAAAATGAAAACAATTCAAAAACATATCTGTATCCCCATGTTCACTGCAGCATCATTTACAATAGCTAGGACATGGAAACAAAGTAGTGCTCATTGTTGGAGAAACGGAAAAAGAAAATGTACACACACTGGAATATTATTCAGCCGTTAAAAGGAAGGAAATTTTACAATCTGCGACAGCATGGATGTACCTTGAGGGCTTAATGCTACGTGGAATAAATCAGAAGGTGAAAGACAAATACCATTTGATCTCATTTATATGTGGAATATACAACAAAAAGACAAACTCATGGACACAGAGAACAGATTCGTGCCTGCCAGAGACAGTCAGGGGTGGGGTGGGGTGGAGAAATGAGGGAAGGAGGTCAAAAGGTAAAAATGTCGAGTTATAAATAAGTCCTAGGGATGTAATGTACACCATTAACTATATGACTATAATTAATAATCCTGTATTGGGTATTTGAAAGTTCCTGAAAGTCAGTCTTGAAAGTTCTATAAGGAAAAAAATCTTGTAATTATATGTGGTGATGAATAGTAGACTTACTGTGATCTTTCTGCAATACATACAAACATGAAAATATTCTGTCTACCTTAAACTAATCGTTATACATCCCTTATATAAATAAAAATAATTGTAAAATCAAACCAAAGAAATCTTAAATTCGACGGTCAAGCAGCCGGATTTACCTTGTGCTATTTTCCAGAACTGATCGCGTGATAAACCCTATCCACATGGCATCTTTCTTCCCCAAAATCCACTCTATGACACCTGGAAGAGCGCAAACAGGGCCACAGGCGTTGGGAGAGGCGAGCCCGTTCACCCCGGCTCTGCGAGGACAGGACAGGACGGCTGCGAACCTCCCTCCTCAGCTGACGACCGTCTACTCACCCATGTAGCCGCCGTTGGTACTGAACCGCTCGTTCAGCGTCAGACTGAACAGCCCCTGAGGAGAAGACAAAGAGTGACCCACCCCGTGCAGGGCCCCGCGTGAGGGTCTGCCCTGGGTCAAGGGGAACGCAAAGACAGCCCGGACGACGCTCACGTCCCCTTCTGTGACCAGGGCTCTTTCCGGAGCTCCGAGCATCCTCGCCCAGGTCGGCAGGCGCGCTGTTCGGGGCCTCACTTTTCTAACCAAGAATCCACGGAAGCAACGCGGCCGGATCCCAGGTGGACGGTCCCCAGCCCCAACACCCAGCCCCGCGCTTCCCCGCGGTGGGCGCACGCAGGAGCCCACCTCTGCCTTCCACTCCCCCCAGGGGCGCTCACGCCTCCGACGGGACAGAAAGTACAAAGGGGTGAACAGGCGCCTCCTGTTCCTTAGGTTCTTACTCCCTTCAGATCCACCCTTCCCAGAGGGGACAGGCGGGACACAGCCGCCCCTTACTGGTTTGAATCCCGTTAACATGCCCACGTAGCCAGCAAAGCTGGCCGCCTTGAAGACGGTCTTGTTGTTCCTCCGGAAGTCCAAATTCACCGTGAGAGGTTTCAGCTCCTCAGTCACGACCCAGGAGTTATTATTGATATTCCACCTACAACAGACAAACGTGAGGGACACTTAAGAACAGTGACGAGGCTTTATACCAGGACCTTTATCTAGTTCCTAATGATGAACGCTCGGGGGTAAAGGAGTAAACACAAAAACAAGCAAAAAACAGTAACGACAACTCACAGACAGACACCAGGGTGATGCCAGAGGGAAAGGGGGTGGGGAAGGTACAGAGGGTCAAGGGGTATAAATGGTGATGAAAAGAGACTTGATTTAGGGTGGGGAACACACCACACAATATACAGATGATGTGTTAGAGAACTGGACCCCCCAAACCGGTATCATTTTATTAACCGATGTCACTCCAATCAATTCAATACCAAAAAGAACTTTGTAGTGCGGCGGCTCTATCCTCCACTCTTCACAGGACAAAACCGAGGCTCAGAGTAGCTCTCCCGATGGAACAGCCTCTAAGTAGCAAACTCCACGTCCAAACTTAGGGCCCTCACCATAAAGCCCTGTTGCATTTTCTTCCAGAAAGATCGAGAAGGCATAAAATGGAATGCTGCTTTGAGCAATAACGAGGCGGGCATCGGGGCCTTCAAGTGACTTGGGACTTTTCATTAATGTAACACAATCCATGCTTCTTAAGAACTGATATGCACCATCGTCTGTACTTACCCAAGAAATATTCCAAAATCCATGTTTCGCCCGTGTAGTAAATGACCTAATTGAAAGTAAGCAAAAGAGACATGTAGGAGCAGTTATGATAGTTCGATGGATCTTAAAGCCAGATGTTTAGTTTTGGTTCACTGATGTTCTCAACTGTTAATTCCAACAGTAAGAATTAAGCAGCAGCCCTGGCTGGTGGCACAGTGGATAAGGCACCGGCCTGCAAACCCAAAGGTGGCTGGTTCGATTCCCAGCCAGGGCACGTAACCAGGTTGCAAGCCATGTCCGTAGCTGGAGGCCTGAGAAAGGCAACCATACACTGATGTCTCTCTTCCTCTCTCCCTTCCCCTCTCTCTGAAAATAATAAATAAAATCATATATATATATATATATGAAATTAAAAAAAAAAAAAAGAAGCTGCATCTTAATAGTGTGTAAGGCTTAAGATCAAACTGTGTCCTTGTCACATCAGCTAGATTGCCCCATAATCCCCAAGGGAACAGGGCTCCAGGTAAGATTAGAATATGGGGAAAGGACCAGTGGTCATTCTTTGGTCCACTAGGACTCAGTCCCACCCGGACACAGCTATTTTAGCTTCACCTAATGGGACCTGCCAACATGCTTCAGGCATTGTCACCCACAGCTGGACCCCTCAAGGGTGGGACACAGGCAGACCTTATGCCAAAGTGCAGGTCAAAAATAAGAGTGGGTCAGGGTCAATCCGCTTGGGCTTTGTACTCTGAGATGTGCTAGGAGAAGCATGGGGAAGTGGGGTGGTCCACACAGGGCCCCTTGGCTGTGAGATGATGGCAGGGTTGTCCTGGGCTTCAGGGCCGGGACCTTCATGTGTTCAAAGATAACGAAGCCCTCTGCGAATATTCTTACCAAGCCCTGAAGATGAGTATTAGTCAACTGTGAGGAAGGGCAAGCATGTTTTGTCCCTAACACTTCTTCCAAGTTGTTCTGCATGCCTGAATTAAACTCTACCAGGCGTTACTGGCGTCTTAAAATAAGGACACTTTCCGATTTACTTTCACAAATGTACCAAGATCCATTAAAAAACCATAGGCAACATCCACAAAGTGTGCCAAGCAAGCTTAGATTTTACAAGCTCTAATTCCACTTATTACGAAGATTTTTCTTTCACTCTACACTTACCTTTTGTGTCCTCTGCTATGATTGAAGTACAAATGGTAAAAAATTCATAGAAAATATTGAAGGAAATAATCTCTCCTATGAGAAACAAGAGAATATGTTTTGGTTAATGCACAGAACCATGAGTTGGAAACTTCTTTCTTCAAGAAAGGGCTGAACTACCACGCGTGGAGTCTCTGCTTCGGCGTTCGTACGTGTCCGCAGACCAGCGCAGCGCGCCCAGTGGCTGGCTGGGTGGCATCGGCTCAGCCGGCACCCCACAGACTAAGGACAAAACAAGTCCCAGAGATGGACCTGTTGGGTAAACTGAACACCTGGGCACGATGGAGTCTATTGCACCAAAATGTCCACATTATTCATCAACGTGCTTCCATTTAGTTTTCTTTGGGAGACTCAAATACGATAATTTAATACATCTGGCTTTTGGTTGTATACTGAAAAGTATGTAGCCTAGATTTTTAGAGTGTGACTAATATTTGAAGCTGAGAAAAAAAATACAGGAACTACCAGTAAAATAAGTACAGAGGTTACCAAGAAAACCCATTGTAAAACATTTAAATTTTTGTGTATTCTTCCCAAACTGTATAATAATACCACCACTTAGCATTTAATAATTCAATGATATACAACATTTTCACTGTCCCAATTCATGCTAACATGTTAGGCTTAACATGGTTTCTTTTCCACCCCAATTAATTGTGTTTTTTAAATTCCATTTGATTTCTATTTTGGTGAAATCCCACTCTTCTCTTCTTAGAAATCATCTGTTAATCTTCTTAACCTACTTTTCTTTTGAGATATTGATGTGGCATTCATTTGCTAGAGTTCTTTACATAATAAATTAAAGACTTACTTTTCATATAAGGTACAAATATATATTTTCTGTATGCTAATTATCTTTTTAAACCATTTTGGAGACCCCCCCTTTAAGTCATTTTTAAAGAAGCAAAATCAAACAAAAAAAAAGTCTAGACATTTTTTCTTGATAAATGTTACTATTTTAAGCAATTCTCAATCATCTCTCTTGTAAAACCAGGAGATACAGTCTACTGAAAATAATCATTTTGTTTGGTAACTTAAGAAGAAAACTTTTGGGATGGCAGAAAATGTCTGTTTCGTTAAATGCTATTAGTTGGAACTGGAATTTTAAAAATGGCTTCCCCAAACATTAATACCTAAGAACATGAGGAATATGAAGACTATGAGAAATGATGTGACGGAGGACATATGAATGAATAATATGCCAGACTTCCACCCTCAAAATTAAAAATGCAGCTCAGAGAAATCACTAACCTAACTAAATATTGAAATTTCATATACCATGTTCATGGATTGGAAAATTTAGTACTACAATCCCACTCTAAATATCAGCAGGTCGTTCTGTCAAAGTTGACAGGCTGATTCTAAAACTTACTTGGAAACGCAAAGGGTCTAGAATGGCTAAGAGAATTTTGAAGAAAAACAAAGTTGGAAAACTTAACTACATACTTTAAGACACCGTGCCACAACAGGAAAAAATCTGAAGTGCTTTATTACATTTTTTTAAAGGCTGAGAAACGCACGTTACCTAAAGGTATGCCAGTAATGTCTGCAATCCCCTTCATTTCCTCCTCGTAAGGGCCAGGGAAGTTTCCAAGGAGGCCAGGCTGAAAACCGAATAAATGAACAATCATTCAACCTGAAGCGTTGCTTTGAGATCTGGTTCTTTCACATGCACTTGCCTCTCGGTACTGCGGCCACAGTGATCTGACTTCAAAGACACTTCTACATCATGGATTTCTAAAAGATCTCCGTAATACACGCTCTAACGCTCGCTCTGCACCCTCATCTGTTCCCCGGTTATCAGGCAGAGACTAGGAACCCACGACTGTTTACATTTCACCTGTTTCTCCAGAGCCGGGGAACTGGACTAGCCCACATGGGTGACCACATCCGACCCACAACACAGGAGCCTCGCACGGAGCCCCATTACCTCGGTCGGTACTCAAACTCACCCTTTAGCCAACGGCATTTCACCCTCATCACCATGTCCTTCCCACGCGTAGCAAAAATCTGTATTCTAGTCATTCACGAAAACCTCACTCTTGGCTAACACATGACCTTGGGCTAAGTTGCTCCATGCATTCCGGGAGCAAACAGTAAGTACCTGAGCAAGTCTGATGGTGGTCAGCCTACTTTCATCCTTAACTGCAACTATTCACTAACAGCAAGATCAAAATTGAAGCTCACACAGCCTCTTGCTAAGATAACACGTTTAAAATGTACAAGTCTCATTGTCCACCAGCTTCCTATTCATAGGTACTGTGACCTGAGGCAGCACGCCAGTGGAACTTTCCCTCCGACTGAGCACACAGAAAGGGCCCGCTGAACACTTATTCACCAGGTATTCCACCCAGGCACTGCTTCCCTACAGAATGTCCTTTAGTCCTCAGGCTGCCAGGCACAGCATGTGTTGTAAATCCTCCCTGGTGAGAAGGCTGACGTTTCAGGAGCTAAGAAACCCTCCCAAGGACATGCAGCTAGACTGTGGCTGATCCAACCTTAAAGTCCAATGTTTACAGAATAAAGCCCGCGATGTCTGACTGCGAAGCCTGGGCACCCTGTGCCTGCTGCCCCACTGCGGACATGCAGAGGAGGGGACGGGGCGCTTAGTAGGAGCACATCAAGTGTCATACAAAGGCTGTGCCCGGGGCATCTGGCCTCTGGGACAGTGATTAGCAACCAGGGGTGGTTTTACCCTCTAGTCCCCTGGGAGATTGGGTGACATCTACAGACATTTTCAGTTGTCACAACTAAAGGGTGCCACTGGCAACCTGCTACACATCCTTTGATGCATGGACTGCCCCCCACAACAAATACTATTCAATCCCAAGTGCATTAGGTTAAAATCTCTGTCCTAGGGCCCTGGTGTCCCCCTCCCCACCCCGCCCACCTTCGCACCTGCAGGCCAGCGCGGGCCTCACAGCAAACACTGAGACAGGTCGATGAGGGTCCCAGTGGGCCCTACGTGTCCCACTGGTTGTGCCCAAATTTTAAAAAGGGGCTGAGAACTAAAGAGTCCTCCTATAGGACTAGAGGGAAAATGAATGGTTTGGTGAATGTGAACCCACGAGAAACATGCGCCCCAAGTGAGTTTCAAAGGTCGAAGCAACAGAGGGGCTGTGCAGAGCACGGGCTGGCTGGGCGCAATCTCGGGGTGTCCTGGGTACGCAGGCCCGGAACTTACGGAAAAACCCCACCGATTACATAACCTGTAAACCCAAGTGTACCTCAGGGAAGGCAAATGCTACATTCCCAGGTGTGCATTTTTCCCATTGCTCTGTATAACTGTCAAGACTTTTACAAAACATGAGAGCACTTGGCTGACAAACTCTGCCAGGCTACCTTACGCCCTGCTATTCTGAAGGGGCGAAGCCCCGGAGTTCCCGGCCCCTCTGAACTTTTGATAGCGGCCTAGAGTCAAACGTGTCCAAGCTCCTTACAAGAGGTGGTAAAATTCTGCCTTGAACTAAATACCAGAGCCCTTTTCTGAACTGTGCGTGTTTAGAATTTATTGTAGGAAATAATATTTCTTACCAACTTTTGATCCACTATCTTCATAATTTTTCCACTTGGCACAAAAGCATTTACTACATCCTTCAGGGAATTCACGATAATCTTCAGCTGAAAAATTAATTCATTAACTAATTATTAAGAAACATGAAGAACTGACATTTAAGATTAAATCAGTAAACAGATATAGGCTTTCTGATTTATCCCTATGTAGCTAAATAAAATAGGATGACCACGGAAGATATTTTCAGTTAAGAATAAACACAATGTATCTTTAACATGACATTTGATTAACTACTTACATGAAGGTCAATGATACAGAAAGAAAAAAAGGCAGCCCTGGCTGGTAGCACAGTGGTTAAGGCGCTGGCCTGCGAACCCAAAGGTCGCTGGTTCAGTCCCCAGCCAGGGCACATAACCAGGTTGCAAACCAGGTCTCCAGTCAGGTCTGTGGCTGGAGACAGGTGAAATGCAACCATACATTGATGTCTCTCTCCCTCTCGGCCTCTCTCCCTTCCCCTCTTTCTAAAAAATAATGAAATAAAATCTTTAAAAAAAAAAAAAGAAAAAGAAACAAAGGCAAAGGCTCATAAAAAAGAGCAAGAACATCTTTTCCTGTGCTGTCATTTATTGTAAATGGTAGAAAACAATCCAGAGCTCATTCTTAAAATACTTCATGTGTGGCCCTGGCTGGTGGCACAGTGGATAAGGCACTGGCCTGCGAACCCAAAGGTCGCTGGTTCAATCCCCAGCCAGGGCACATAACCAGGTTGCAAACCAGGTCTCCAGCCAGGTCCATAGCTGGAGGCAGGTGAAAGGCAACCATACATTGATGTGTCTCTCTCTCCCTCTCGGCCTCCCTCCCTCCCCCTCTCTCTAAAAATAATAAAATCATTTAAAAAACAAAAAAAAGAATATTAAAAAATACTCCATGTGTGATTTCATGACGTGTTCATTTGGAAGTGCAAATTCCATTCAGTGAAGTCAGAAATGGAAGCGTTAAGAGTCAGGGCATACCGAAGGGGCCTTGTCAGAGATCACTTCGTGCCATCTCTTGTAGGGCGGCAGGTCAAGGTTTATGGTGTACCACGGGACGGGGCCCCTGTAGCTGGAACGAGAGGCGGAGCATCTTGAAACGTTAAAAGCAGTTTTTGGATGGATGTTAGGTAGTGACATCTATATAGACAGGTTAGAAATATGCTCTTTTCATTCATCTTTACTGCGTTTCCTTCCATTACCAGTTAGTCCCTTTATAGGAGATATATTCTTGAATATAGAAATCAGTCTTCAAACGAAACTTTGCAAAAGCTCATTTTCCCGTGCTTCTGTCCTAGGACTATAGACCAGTCATAGGAATCTTAGAATAGAATGACACATTCTGAGCCATGCATGTGGACTGGTGATGTGAGAAGGAACGAGTTCTGGTTTCGGAGTTCCATGTAACGAATATCGCTGCTAACAATGATCTGCCCCCTTTTTTTCCTCCTAAATTTCTGCAAAAGTTTAACATAAGCCCCTCCCCTCATAACATCCAATGAAACCCAAACTGTGCGCCTGTGTCTATCTGCCTTAAACGCCCGAGTCTTTTTCAGCCCAGATCCCTGGACAAGCTCAAGAATCCCACAGGAGACATGTGGAGGGAACAAACTCATTAGCTTAAGAACTAAATTAAGTGGGGATGGGGGGACCCCAGAAGCCTCTCTACCCTAACCCTCCCATTAATCAGAATTCCCTGAAAGAAGTGTTCATCTGATTAACAAAATAATCTCAGTATCTAAAACTGAGCCTTAATCCCGTATTTTACTTCTCTGTAAACATTTTTCTAACATAGCTCAGGGTTGAATGTCAGCTCCTCCGTTGCCGGGAGAAACCAGCAGTGTCTGCCCTACGGGACAATGAGTGTTCGCGAACTTGCAAAGCATCAGCCTGCGTGGGCAGCGGCTGCCAGAGGGCGTTTTCCGCTTGGCCACCAACCACAAGCGGGCACGGGTTTTGGAGACACACCCGCCGTGCCCGGGCGTCACAATCAGCATCAAGTGTTGACTGGGCCCACCTGGCGCCCCCGCGGTTTGGGAGCCGGTGCCCGGGACACAAGACACAGCTGAAAAACAGAGCTGGCACAGAGCTGGCGGCCACCCGCTGGTGGCGTCCGGCCGCCGAGAGGGGGCTGCCGGGCTCTGAACTCCATCCAGCGCTGAAGCTACGGGCCGGGCGGGGTGAACAGGTGTTTTCTTCCCGCCCTGTCAGCTGGCCACACATGTGGCCCCAAGCTACACACCTGACCGAAAAGAGGGCACCGAGAGCTACAGGAGGATTTGTGGTCATTCAGAAGTCCTTCCCGATCTCCAGTCAGCTCCCAGACACATATGAGGTACGCATAAGAGTGAAAAAGCCCTGAATGTGGAACGTATCCATTACATGTTCCAGGAACTGGGGCCGTGGGGCCAGCCAAGTGAGGCACCCAGCCAGTCAGGCACTGAAGACTGATCCGCTGCTAGTGTGACAGAAACGGGGACTGATGAGAGCAAGCCAGCAGAAATCGGGGGCAGGGGACACAGGACCACACAACGGGGCTGGGTGGACAGATCCCTGCCCTCGGGAAAATGCAACAACCAATTACTTCTAAGTTACTTCCTTCCACGTTACTTCCTGCCAAGTATTTGCCTCTTTCTACAGAAAGGGAAGATTGCTACATAGGAAAAGGTAAGTGTTGACCCTTGGATATTTACTTACGTTGGTCCAGAAGGAGGGTAGGTTGACTTTCTGCAGTCTTCTGTCCACTAAAATACAAAGAAAATTTTCACGTTTCAGAAAATGGCACAAATTGAAGAGGCAATTTGCAAAAACAGATAAAGCTTATGAAGCCAAAACCAAGCAGAATACCCTTTTAGACCATTTCAATACCTCTTTCAAAGTCTTCCTCCTACAAACACTTCTAAAAATCTCACACGGAAGCGCATTTTCTGTCTCAATTGGATTTGCACTAGTGTCGCGGGTTTGTCATTTGGCTTTTATATTGCAAATATATCGAGTCAAGAGGGAGTGTAAGTAGGTGAAAAGTGTATGCCAAATAGGTTGATTTATTACTAAATTACTAGAAAGTATGTGGTGTGAAGTTATGAGCAACTCGATTGCAATAGAGAATTGCATCCCAAACCAGATTTTCAGGGCACACTATCCAGGGCCCTTTGTAACCTGGCCCTAATTCACCACCGCAGCCTCCCTTCCTGCCACGCCCCGCCACGCAGAGCCACGTGGGCCACATCCTGCTGCCTTCGCCCTCCTGAGCCTGGTCTTGTACTGTCCCTCTGCCTGGAATGCCTGCCTGCTCTCTACCCGGTCACCCCCGGCTGCAAGGTCTAAGCTCCAGTTCAAACACTGCCCTGCTGGGCTTTCTGAAGTCAGGACCATCTATTTTGCATGTGAAAAGGGTCATCCCCTCCTCTGCACTCCCACAGTGTTTGCACGCATCTCCATTGCCACATGTCGGCATTGCATGGTAATTATGTTTGTGTCTCTCTGCACTGCCGGCGAGGGTGCCTGGACACCGAGCATGGCCGGCAGAGGCAGCCGTGAAGGAGCGAGACTTACCGAAGACTCAAGTGTGGCAGCACAACAGATCAGCTCTTAACACAAAACGGACAAAAACGTCCAAGGGAACTTATGAGTTCTTTACGACTAGTGCGAGAGAGCAAACATGTTTATCTTTCCTCTGGAGATCCCATCTTATAAAAGTAAAACTAACTATTACAAAGAAAGAGAAATTCACCATATGCAGGAAGCAGGGGAGGGAAGGAAACTACTAGAACTGTACATGGAGCTCAGAAAATATATCGGCTGCAATATTGTGTGGGAACGGAGCTCTTGCATCTTGTTCTAACTTTTAATAGTATGGGAAGTGTATAAAGTGGCTTCACACAAACAGTCATTGCTGTGAAGATAACTACCACAGTGTAAATAAGTGTCTCTTGTCAGTGCTATTTTGCCTTGTAATGTTAGGTTGATTTTATTAAGAAACCGTATCATGTATGAAGTTATCAAGAGCTAATTCAATCGTTAGAATTTAAATTCTATTTCTAAATTATGACAATATAAAAACATTAGCTATTCAATGTCAATTTGGTAATCCAGTAGCAATTTAACAAAATCTGACAGTGGCTGAAGGAGGTTCTTCTTGTTTAGAAAAGTTTTCGTCTCAGCCCTGAGCTGAAAAATGGCAGTGAAACTAACCCTCTTAACTGCTGTGTGGTAGGGAAGTCAGCATCTACTTTTCATACAAATTCACGGAAATGATGATGGTTAGGTCTATGAGAGCAAATGTTGTTCATGGTTACCATTACTCATTCAATATAACACGAGAGATTCAAGTATTTTCCCTAAGGGTTTGCCAGCTGAACTTCTAAAGCACCATTTTCACAAATTCTGTACATTTGTCCAACTAAGCCATCCTCTGCTCCACACAAGCAAGGTCTGTCCAGAAGGTATCCAGCCATGTAATATGAAAAATGGAGACATTTACTGAAGATGATACAGATACATGAAACATTGGGCACAGGACAATGACGCCTCAGTCCCCTTCAAAGCAGGCACCTTGGGACCTCACACAGTTCTGCCAATTGCCATCGGCTGCCCCACTGTGTTTTCCTGAACCTCACTGATGATCTGAAATTTCTTCCCTTTCAAAGGTGGCTTTCGTTTTGGGAAAAGCCACAAGTTTCAGGGCCCCAAATCTGGGCTGGAGGGGAACTGAGTCACCTGGGTGATTTGATGTTTTGCCAAAAACTCTGCAGGCGGTGTGATGCGTGAGCAGCTGTGTTGTTGTGATGAAGCCGCCAACCACTAGCTGCCCATCGCTGTGGCCTTCTGAGTCAGCCGGATAGTTTCCACAGAGGAATGTTCAGGTTTAACGCAATATTTGATGCAGATTCACTGCTCTACTCAGTTGTTTTGAATGTGCTGGCCACGTGCGCACTCAACAATGCTTACCGCCCCCACTGACTAATGCAGCGAAGTCCTCATTGTTCACACACGCGCATTTCAGTCCACCTGCCGCAGCAGCCAGGTTACATCCATGTCACGCAAACCATCCTTCTGTATTGACAACGGTTGGACTTTTTCTGGACAGGCCACGTACAGTATTTTTTCCAATGTCAATTGTTACACATCATAGCAGATTTCACTTCAGCTCTGAACGGAATGACTAGGTTCCCAGCTTCTCCTGAAACACCCTGGCCTGTGGCTATTTCCTACAGAGTATTCACAGTGATGAACTCTTTAGTCTGAAACTTGGCATGGAAGCGCTAGTAAGTACGCTATCAATAAATCATCAGCATTTGTAACCTCAAGAGCCAAGGAAAACAACTAGGAATCACCTGCCTTCTTTGTCAATGAATATTGATGATGTTGCCAAAGTCATGGGCTGATTGTGTGAAACAAATTTTCCCAGGACACATTTCTCATACCACTGCAATCAAATGTGGTTCCAGTCACCCCTGGTAAATGGCTTTTCTCTGCTTTGCTGACCAGTGAGCCACCTGGAGACCTACTTTGGTTGTAGCCTTATTTTACTCTTTGATATTCATAAACATCAAATTGTGAAGACTGATTAATCCTATACTATTATACATACTGTATTCTTTTGTCACAACTCTAGTGTCATAATAAACACAAGGCTTTACCATCTAATTCGGTGACAAAATAATCTACACTCCACTTTGCCTCATGAGAACTATTTTTCCCTTTTCTCATTTTCAATGATAGTTGGTATAGTAATTTTTATTTTACTTTCCTATTTTATTTTATATATTTTTAAGCCTCACCATCCAAGAATATGTTTATTGATTTTATAGAGCGAGGAAGGAAGGGAGGGGGGAGAGAGAGAGAAACATACATCAGTCAGCTGCCTCCTGTGTGTCCCCAATCAGGGACCAAACCCACAACCCGGGCACGTGCCCCGATCGGGAATTGAACCAGCGACCTTCTGGTGCGCAAGACAACCCTCCAACCAACTGACCTGCTCAGCCAGGGCTAATCATTGTTTGCACAGGTTAAAAATAACAGGGCCTGTGGCTACAGATAGCACTTGAAACGCTGCTGAGCCTCGATGGCCTGACGTCCCCGGCAGCGCCTGGGCAGCAAAGGGGAAGTCAGGAGTGTCCCACACGCCGCAGCAAGAAGCAAACAAGCAAGGGCGGCTGTGTCCCCGAACAACGCTGTTTGTTAACTTTCATGCAGTGTTTACACATCACAAAACAGTGATTTCCTTCTGATCACCCCAACTTAGTAAAAATCAAAGAACCTTCCTTAGGCCTCTGGCCTCACCCGAACAGCACGCAGGCGGGCGGGACCTGCTGGCTGGGACCTGCCAACTGCCCTCGGTACCGGCACCTGTGCAAACTGCCCTTGGTCTCCCTGGGCTACTTATTCAGGTTCTTCAGAGGAAAGCCCTTGGAGGTGCTGTGCCCGCGTGAAGAGAGAGACAGAGATTGCGTTTTCGCCTACCAATAAAGCCACACGCACTTCTATCCACAGAGGCTGGGCTGGAGGTTATTTTCGGTTTACTGTGATGCTCTCTTCATCCTCATTGACTGTTCTTACTCCCCAAAAGAACAGAAAGTTAGGACAAAAGAAAAATAACCCAGAACTGTTGGGGGAAACTGTCCTATTAGGAAAGTATGGTGTAAATAAAAAGAAAATGGTCCCAACTGGAAAAGGAATTCAGTAGATTTCAAGAACGGACAGAATAAATATTGAGAGAGTAAGCTGGAAGCTGACAAAAGGTACAGAATACAGTGATGATGGCACAGGAAACCAATCTGCATGAGAAAGGCATGATACAAATATGAAGCAAGGTAAACTGTGGTCTTAATATGAGTATTTGGTAGAGAACACATTTGAATATTCTTTCAGTGCTCTTAGCATTCTGGCTTTGGAATTACAGAAAAGGAAATGTGATCTCAGCGCACTGAGCAAGGATCAGTAGTTATAAATCTTCCAGTTATAGTCAAACCTTTTGTCATTTATTTCTAGCTAAAGCCTCCAGATTTTTTGAGTTTGTCTAATATAAGCTATTGGGAACTAGAAGGCCATGTGCTGGATGCAAGGCCCGGTGCCATTAGTGAGCAGGTCATACACCTGGTGTCCCTACTTTCCTGCCCTTCCATAGCTTCCCACGGACATGACAACCAGCCTAACACCTCCATGTAATTTCAGACAGGAAATAATCTGCACTTCCATCCCATGTAATGATCATCAAATCCACTCAGCCAGCCAATGAAATGTAATGATGTTCATCTCTCCCAGATGATTACATGTGCACGACTTGGACTCCAGAGACAACACGGAAATTAAGCTACAAGGCTTATCTCTTGTGCAACAACTGCGAGGGAAGTTAAACGCGCTGTGTCGAGTCTCAGGAGAGGATGCGACCAGCGGTGAGAGAGTGTCCCAGCCGTCACACGGGCGGAAGCCTGAGGCCGGTAAGGTGTTGTACTATGATAATCCTGGCAGCGACAGATACACATGAAATCCACATAGAATCTGGCCGTACGAGTGAAAGGTAAAAAGTCGTTTTAAGCAGATGATATCTGGGGGCAGAGTGAAGACAGCTACATCCTCACCTAGATGTAGGGAAACTTCTACCAGGAAAGGTAGCAACCAAATCTATGTACAGACTTAGAATTACAATGAGCTCATCTGTTATTTACAGTTTCTTACAGTCTCCAAATTTAACTATACATGGGCTTAGTAACAGACTAAGCTTCTCAGGGTAGGCACGAATTTAAATAGATGAGAGGTGAAGATTCCAGGGGAGGGGTTAGGGATAGGATGTAGTCCCTTGGGATACTGTGGTATTGTCACCGGGGAAAGGCATGACCAACCTAAACTCTCAGTTCCTCTCACATGACTTTTCCCATTTTTGCTTCCAAACCCAGAGGAAGTGCTGCAAAACTCTGTGAAACACTTCATAAACACTTTCTGGGAGGGTGAATTCTCTGATCATCCTAGTTATTTCACAGGGAGTTCAACCTCTTTGAAGTTAATCTCTTTGTCCTTCCCACTCATTAAGAAAGACTAATTATAAAGGTACTGGACATATACTATATTTAGGAAAATAATATAGAAAGTAAAATTTTTTCCATTAGCAACTTAAATGCTTCACGCTAGAAGACATAACATAACTTGTACGGTTCCAGGAGAATTGGTGAGAACCTCAATGAAAAGGCTGTGTAAAAACGTTCCAAAGCCCTCATGTTCTTGCCTTACATGCTCAGAAAAAGGCAATAAAAAGAACTTCAAAGAAATTATGCAGCTCACCTCAGTGTTCAAACCATCAGAAAAGAAGTTGAACAATCCTAGGAAGGCAATTTTAATTCAGTTCTTTAATTCAACAACTATTTTCTAAGTAAGACTTTTCTTAATATGGTTTTTGAGTATAACAGAGCAGATACACACCTATTCAATAAGGAAAGGCAAGTTTGTTGCCTATATGACAAATTCAGATGAGTACCCCAGGTTTCCCATTTGTGTTCTGACTTTTGATGGGACGGCATCCCGTTAAACTGGGGATATTTCGGTGAAAGAAATGTGAATAAAGCCTCCGTGAGCGCAGGGACTTTTTGTCTTGTTCAATGACCCATCTCCAGCATCTCAGAGGGCATGCAACATTTGCTAAGTGACAGATTACACCTGTGTGTTCTTGCCTTTGGAGTCCTAGGGAAAAGCAGATGCATGTACAATAAAACTGGTCAGACCAGATGGGATTTTCCTCACTCTGGGAGACTGGAGATCCTTGCTAAAACCTGATTCCGTGAGCTAGCATCAATCATGTTATTACTCACCCGAGAAGCGGACGTATCAAAATAAGTTCAGTCCAGCAATTCATTACTGAGCCATTAGGTTTCTTTTTCACACATTTTAGGGATCCGCTCAGATCTATTATTGCAAACAGTCATCACCACATCTCAGTGGCATTCAACACAGGTCGCCTGCCCCACACTCTGTGAGCTTCCACGACACTTACTCTACATTCTGGCCGCTGCTTCAACCTGGCCCATCCTTCTCCACCCGAGCCACGCATGTGCGGGTCCCCTGGCCTTCACCTAGGCCTCCTCTCTTCTTTCAATATCCTCTCTGCTCCGTGTTCACCTGCTCCAGTGGCCTCAAGCAATAGGCCCATGACCCCCAATATTGGTCTTCTGAGCTCCAGTCCCAAAGGCCTGCTGTTTATCTCGGTGCCACCAGAAGTTTGACATAACTAGAATGGAAATGATCTTCATTCTTCTCCCCCTAAAAGTTAGCCTGCTCGTGTTCCCCAGTAGAAAGCCACCCTTCCCCCAGAAAGGTGCCTGGCCCTCATCTTCATCCAACGCTCCCTTCTATTCATTCTGCATCCCAGTTTTCTCTAGAACCATCCACCCTCCTGTAAGGCATCCCATTTTCTCCCCTGGACTAGTTTCCTCACATCCACCCCTGTTTCTTTCCAATCCAAAGGACCTTTTTAAAGTGAACGTATTATCTTGTCATATCTTGCTCAAAACTATCCAGTGGCTTCCCATTGTTCTTAGGGTAGATTCCAAAATCGTTAACAAGAGCTAAGAGTCCTCTCTGGAGACTTCTGCGCCACCCCCAACCACCACCTCTTAATAGGTCTCCTCATGCGATCAATAGTCAACAGTGACTCAGGAAGACCTTGAAATATGCTGTATTCTGAAAAGCCTCGAAAACAAGAAGAAATGAAGCCCACAGACATTCCGAACCAAAGGACGTTTTGTTTGCGACTTAAAAGAGGGTCCTCATTCTTCAGAAGTAGTTTTGAAAGCTCTTTTGTCCCTGTGTGGCTACTAACAGTTGATCATGTAAGATGATTCAAAGTCAAACACCGCTTACTCTTGTCCGAGAATGAGGTCATTAAACTTCTGTGAGGTTTCACCCAGTAGCTCCCAGAACTTTCCAGATCAGCAAAAAAAATTTCAGAGGGGCCAAGCACATGGGCATCCAAATTTTTAGTCTCCCAACAGATGTTAAACTACACAAAACCCCACACACATAAAAGAAAGAACATTTTAACAACAAAACTCAGAAGGCCACACAATCAGAATAAAAGTGAACATTCTGACTTAAATGATTTTAGGTTCATGCCCTCACTTTTCTCGTTTCATGAAAGACTTCTGAAACCAGCTTTTCTAATGGACACCAGTAGCCCAACTAGGTTTTGACAACCACTGTTCTAAGGAAGAACTACTAAATCCATGAAGACTGTTGGTTCTTCTTGTTTGAAAAACAACCTTTGAAGAACTCCTGCTTGAAAAAGTAAAGTATTGGGGGGAAAAAAGAAGCCCCTGGCATCTCAAACTTCTCAGAAGTTCACAACCAGACCTCAGTATTATCTCAAGCTGGTCCCACACTCCGGGCCGGGCAACTGCTGTCCTACTGGGTAAAATGGCCCCACAGTGTGGCCACCTCAGCTAAGTTCCCTCGGAGACAAAATATAAACCAGACAAAGCGAGGCCACTCACGAATCTGCCTCCGCACAGACAAAAACAACAACACTACGCAACCCACAGAACACCCAACAGCCCTCCCCTGCTCACCGGGCGGCTGTTTCTTTACCCCATCGTGGAATTGCCCCGCTTTCGCAAAGCATCCAGTGTAGAGCAACCCTCAGTTCCTTAATCCTGTCTCCGCATGACAAATGATGAAATAGGTTTTTCTACTTTGTACGGAAAGGCCCCACAGCCGCCCGTGGTGTGTCCTCCCGCACCAGAAGCATAGTAAGTTGTCCAACCACAAGCGTGTTTCCTGGGGACAGAGCCGGGCATGTTAACTGAAAGGTTACATGGTGTCAAAGCAATGAATTCCTTAACAAGTCACATAATTCCAACCTCTTCCAAGCAAATGAACTGCCTATTCACACTAAAGCACAGGAATTTTATTTTTCCTGATTCTCTCCCTGTGTGTACGCAGGTAAACGGCGCCTTTTCCTGTTACTGAAACCAGCGTACACACTATTCTGCATTCTGCGTTGACTTAGGGAATACAACTTCTCATGGCGGCATGGTATTCCGCTATGATTGTATTCGCAAAGCCTTTCTCCTTAGAGAAATAAAAGACGAAGGTACACATCTTGGTCCAACTGTCTATATATATATATATATATATATACCCTCGCTAAGCTGTTCAAGATCCTCCTCCTCCAGCCCCAGGTCAGATGCCCCCAAGTCCTATTTATCTGCTCGGCAGACAAAGAAAAGTCGTCTTGTCGCGTTGAAAGAAGAGGGTTGTGAAAGAGCACCAGCCCGCGTCAGCAGGCCTGAGTGTGGGCATGCCTGCGAGACAAAAGTGTGACCTCTGGCTAGGCATTCTGTCGCTCGGTCCACTTCCTCCTCCCAAACGCAAGGGTCAGGCTGGTGAGCCCACGCTTCTTGCAGGGACCAGTCTAAGTCCCCGGGGCTTCCTGGCGGGGAAAGGGCCACGGGACAGGTGTTCCCACGACGGGTGGGGGGGGGGGCGGGCGGGTCGTGCAGCGGCCCCAGGCGGCGGCCCCCACATCCCCATCCCGGAGCTCGCGCTCGGGACCCTTGGCTGCAGCTTCTTCAGCAGCTGGTCACCGGGCAGAGAATGCCAGAGTCACCAACCAGGCCCTCGCTTCTGTGACTTACGCACCCGAGTCGACTGGAACTTTTTCTCCGCGCGCCCGGGACAGGCGCAAACCCTGAAATTTTAGGGCGTGACCACCGCAGCCCCTGTGGTGCGGGGCTCAGGGTTCCCCCACTAGGTTTTCTCGCTCCTGCCGCCCGACTCAACCCGGCGTGGGGCTCGCCCCCCGCGGCGCGGGAGACCCGGGAGGGACCCCAGCCCAGACGCCGCCGCCGCTCCGGACGAGTGTCCCGCGGCCCCGCCCGCCCCGCGCCCGCCCGGGCTCACCCACCGGGGGCGCGTGCTGCGCGACGGCGCCGGAGACGGCCGCGGCCAGCAGGACGAAGGTCAGGCGACTCCGGGCCAGCATCGCTCCAGCCGCCCCTGCCGCTCGCTCGCCGCTCGGAGCCCGCGGAGGCCGCGACAGGCGCCTGGGGCGGAGCAGCCGCGCCTCTGCCGCCACGTGACCCGCCCCGGCCGCACCACGGAGGTGGAGGGGGGGGAGGCAGCGGGGTGAGTTGGGGGGGGGGGGGCACGGCGGGAAAGAGGCGGGGGCTTGCCGGTGTCGGAGTCGCGGAAAGGGCGACAGGAGCAGGGGGGCCCTGGCGTGGAGCAGGGACCCCCAGGATACCTGCCAGCGCGGGTGCTGGGACCGGCTGCGGTCGGGCGCCCCTCCCCGGGGCAGCGGTTGGGCTGAGCCGCCCGCCCCCCCCCATAGCGCCCCGCCCCGTGGGGACCTCGCCCTGCGGGTGGCGCCCCGGGTCCCCGGCAACTGTGGCAGGAACAGAGGCCACGGTTTTCTCCAGCGCAGCGCCGCCTGTGCGGGGCCTCTAAATGGCCCAGGGCGAGGGCTGCGCTCGGCTGCTCAGTGCGCAAAGCCCGCAGAACGGACCCAAGTCGCCGCAAAGGTGGCAAGACGCCACCCGCTTTTCCCTTCGAGGAGGGCAAGCCCGCCGTGAGCGAGGGGATCTGTCACCCTGGGGTCACGGGACTGTGTCAGGGTGCCCCACGAGGACCCCAGGCCGTGAATGACTCCCCGCGGCTTTCACAGCCGAGTGACAGGTCACCGAACGTGGCCTCGGGTACTTAGAACCGCGAAGCTTCCTGCTGTATATGCAGCCCTTCGGCGGCGGTGTGTCCCCACCTAAGTCCCAAGGGGCTGAGCTCAACCGGGCGGCCCCTGGAAAGCAGGCGGCGATGGATTGACTTTTCTTGCGCATGTGTTGGTGTGAAATTGCAATTTTGCCCATTTGTGATCCTTAGAAAAACAATCTTTCTGCGGGAGAATTGGAAACGAGAATTGATGTTTTGGGAGGTTTTTTTTTTTTTTTGGTGGGTGAGTGTTTCTCTTGAGGAAGTTGACTTCTGAAACATACCGCATGATTATTCAAGGGGTTCCGGATTCCACAGTAAGCAGGCCGCTCATAGAAATGTTCACTAACTCAAACAACTATTTACTGTCGACCTACCATGTGTCAAGCATGGTAGGAGAAGCAGAGAACAAAAAAGACAAAGAAGTCTTCCCTCATGAGGTTTTCCATCCCGAGGAGAAGTGGACAAAGGACTCATACATCAGAAAACTTATCCTGGATGTTAGAAGGTGCTAAATGGCAGACAGAAGAGGCAGGGAGAGGGGGATGGGGAGCAGATAGAGTCCCCACGCTAAATAGGGCGGGCAGCATGGGCATTACTGAGAAAGTGATGTTTGAGCAGAGGTTTGAAGGAAATGAGGGAAGCAGCTTTGTGGGTGCCTAGGGGAGAGCATCCCAGGCGGACAAAACATCTGGTACCGAGGCTTAAATGTGAGGATGAACCTGGTGTGTTCTGCCGAAGCAGGGAACTCAGTGTGGGTACAGCAATAGAACAGAAGAAAGAGGTTGTAAGTACGGGAAATAAGGGGTGCAGGGCAGGTTATATTGGCCACTAGGAGTCATTCACTGTAAACCTCTGGCTCTGCTCTGGGCAAATGTATAATGTGTACCTTCGACCTAGTACACTCCCACCTTTGACTATATAAATAGCTATTTCCATTGCAGATCATCCACCTTAATCAGTGCTAAGGGCACTGTGAGTAGGTCACCAAACATATTTTCCCCAAAGAGCAGATATTAATCGGTGGTTAGGTGGTGTGGCAAAATTGGATTCATTATGCAGAAAACACATTGTCATGGTATTCTTAGGCACAATTTTCTTACAATTTTGCATTTAACTTCCAAAGGCCTTTTATATACTGTTGATTCCATTTTCAGACAAACTAAGAATTTAATCCACTTTCCTAAAGTTATACTATTAAAAAAAAATTTTTTTTTTTAAGATTTTTATTATTTTTAGAGAGGAGAAGGGAGGGAGGCAGAGAGGGAGAGAGACATCAATGTATGGTTGCCTTTCACCTGCCTCCAGCCACGGATCTGGCTGGAGACCTGGCTTGCAGCCTGGTTATGTGCCCTGGCTGGGAATCGAACCAGCGCGACCTTTGGGTTCGCTGTCTGGTGCCTTATCCAGAGCCACTAGCCAGGGCTAAGTTATACCATTTTAAGCATGTGTTTTTCTTACACATACATCTTATAAAAAAAAAGAAAGAAAAAAGGAAAAGAAAAAACTACTCTATTCAATACCAGAAATGTCCAGAGTGCCCAGGTAAGGCATGTGATGTGAGAAACTTTATCATGGTTGGAGGCATACTAATGCCTCCATATTAATCAAAACTGATATCTAAAGGGACAAATGAAGGACTATGTCAGTGGGCAGGATGGCTCAAATACTACCTTCACAGCAAGCATCAAGTACAAGACTCGGATAACCTGTTGAGTATGCAAAGAGTCAGCACCAGTAATCAAATTGTTTATCAGAATAGCTGGAGTTCTTGGCAAGCTGTAGACCTTCTCTAATCTCCTGCCTAACATTCCGAGTTTCCTGAGGTGGAACCTTGATTTCAAACCATTGCAATCTAGTCACCCCGCCCTAAATGAAATCCACCACATATAACACTGCATTCCCTAGAACAGGTAAGACTTGATTTGCAAAACTGAATATTCAAAAATGTGTACTAGAAGGCCAAGAAACATGGAGCTGATACTTCAGTTCTAAAAATAAATGTTTACCAGTCTTCCTCATGAGCTGTTTTGTTGAAAGAAAAGGCTTATTATAGTTAAAATGTAATCTCAGTTTCGAAGCTCAGATTTTTGTCCATCTTTTCAGGAGGATGAAAGGTGCACAAAATGGAAAATAAGAGGTCACACAAAATTTTACACAATCTATTCTTTCCAGTAGCTTTTCACACTAAGAAAGCATATTTACTTTTGGCTTTACTTTTCTACAGAAAAAAAGTGTTAAATCATTATTTGCAGCTCATTGTACACATATAAATCGAGTTGTCCTCCCCATAGAATGTCAAAATAAGAGAGTTATCTTAATTATCCTTCACTTTTAGCTTGTCTTTCTGTTTCTTTGTGAAACATTTTTGATGTCTTACTGGGTCTCTGACACCTTAGACATGTTAGAGTTTGAAGAGCCATGTATCCTATTTCCACTTTTTTTTTTTTTTTAAGATTTTATTTCATTGTTTTTAGAAAGAGGGGAAGGGAGAGAGGCAGAGAGGGAGAGAGACATCAATGTATGGTTGCTTTTCACCTGCCTTCAGCCACAGACCTGACTGGAGACCTGGTTTGCAACCTGGTTATGTGCCCTGGCTGGGGAATCGAACCTGCGACCTTATCCACTGTGCTACCAGCCAGGGCTCCACTTTTTTTAATAGGACATATATTTCTGACCTGCTTTGTCAATTCAGCTCAAATCCAATAATCTCTCAATTGTTTTGTTGTTTTGACTTTATATTCCTGCATACATTCATTTTTACATAAACCATTACAGTTACCTATTTATGCTGCAACCAATTGTTTCTCCTACTTTTGGGGTAAATTCATGCATTCTCTCAACCAATTCTGAGCACTTACGCTTAGTGGTAGGTAAACTCGTGCCTGCCTGCCTATCAGTCTCATGGGAGAGGAATCTGAACACTGGGGGGAAATGTGAACCTATCAAGTCGCAGGAAAACGTTCCATCCATTTAGCCTATTGTTGCCTAGTCTAACCTCTGGTTTAACGTTACGGATGCTTCCCCAGCCCCAGTTCCTCTCCCTTACGCAGCAGCCACGTGATTAGGATGAACCATAACCTCACCTTTACCCTTACCATGGAGGTGGCGCCCTGGCTGGTCCCGACCTCTGAGGTCACCCTATCCCTCTTGCCCCCAGTTCTTGAGTTCACCTTGGCTATCAGGACTCTTGAATTCAACAGGGCACGATTTGAAGATCAGGGCTTTTGTCCTAGGGTCCGGGCACTTGTCCTTTCTCCTCTAACAGAAGAGAGTGAGCTGGTCGTTCCCATTGCTGCTGGCCTGCATATTATAAATTTAAAGGAAATCATCACACTGTGGGTAGCACACAGGAAAGGAACTGGGTCATGAAGACATTGTTCAGCGTCTGGATCAACCAATCATGGAGCCTGTCCAACAACTGGACTCTTCATTAACATGGGCCACTAGTCTTTATCATTTAAGCTAGGTCAAGTTCATTTGCTTACAAATTGAATTGTTGTATCTGCGAGAATGCCAATAGGTATTTCTACCTTCTCGAGAGTTCAAGGAAGATTTATTGTAAAGCCGTAACACAAGGTTTAGGCCCTTCCTTGCTCAGGCCTCTTCCAAGCCTTGTACCTAATTTTGCACCTGCAATTCCTTTTTAAAGAGGACCATCCAAATTGGATAAGCTTCAGGCCTCACAAGACCTGAGATGTTTTAGGGAGAAAACCTCTACCTTTCTCTCCAATGCCCTCAATTTCTGTCTCCTTAGGGAAGGAGTGACTTAGTGGGTAAGTAGCTGGAAGGGTCACCTGTGTGGCCTGGCCTCTGGCTCTGTCATTCAGACCTGCCCACAGTAAGACTGCAGCAAGCAAGGCTGGATGACAAGAGTGGTGGAGGAAGCAGCTGCAGTCCTCCACCACATCTTCCCAAATTGGCACCTCTCCAGCAGACCTTCTAAAAGGCACTTAACGCCATGGCCGCAGTGGCATACGGCTCACGCTAGGAGAGACGGAGAGAAGGTAGTCAAAGAAGGAGCCTTCTGTGGGGACTGGGGTCTGCTGCCCCCAGCCCAGCCCTCGCCCTGTCCTCAGTTTCTTCCCCTTCGGGTTGGAGACAGCCGTGCCCCGGGGAGCCAGTTTACATTTGCGGAGTGACAAGTGTCTAAATTCTTTCCAGAGGAGAACGTGGTGGCTTCCCACCCTGGCCACTGGTCAGCAGCAGGAGAGCTGTGCTTGATCCCCATCTGATGCCGGCACCTACTTCTCAGTTGTGTTCCAACTTGGAATGGTAAGGAGATGAATTATTATCTCAAAAATGACAACAGAAGCCAGCAATAGCACTAATACACGAGGTCTGTTCCAAAAGGATCGAGCCAATGTCAACATAATTTAAAAGTTTGCCTGGCTGATGCTTTCGCAACAGACCTTGTGTGTTGGAAAAGTGCTAAATGACCAACTAAAAGTACCAAGCAGATAACTAGGTGCTATAAAAGATACACATGTGACAAAAACATGCGTTGCTGATCTCAGGGAGTTCACAACTGGAAAGGAAAACAGCACTAATGTATATAAACTTTTGAAGCGGACCACAACTCAGACATATTTTATGTGTTCAGTTAAAGTGGGCTGCACCATATGAAACTGCCCTTTTTGTAGGTTAAAAAGCAGTTGGATATCAACACTTTCCCATGGCCAACCTAATGTTGCCAACATCCAAAACACTCACAATAATATGATTTGACAGGAACCTGTAGACCTGGATGGCTTCTGCTGTCCCTCATCCCTTGAAGATGCTTTTCACACCTGCCTCACCAGCACTATTTCAAACGTGATTCCTGCCTACATTCTTGTTGGTTAAACAATCCTTCCTTCCAATAGGCTGGTTTTTTGACTCTTGGCCTCCATTTTACCTCAAGTACCCAACTCCATGATTGTATCTTAGCTATTGGAGCACCCACTTCTTTCTTTCTTTATTTTAGAATGCCACTCCATTGGTTCTCCTCTTCCTCACTGGTCACCTCTCGAATATTCTCTGTGGGTGTCTCCTCATCAGTTGGGGTGTCCCATGGCTCAGTCTTCAGGTGTCTTTTTTTTCCTTTACCTGTACTCACCCCTTAATGTGATTTCATCCAATCTGATGACTTTAATGCCTTTTTAAGATATATATATATCGATGACTCTCCAGTTGCTATCACTAGCTTAGGTCTGTTCCCTGAACTCAGACTCTTGTATCTAGCTATCTTCTCAACACTATTTACTTTGGATATCAAGTAGGCATTTTACTAAACATAGCATGTCTAAAAGTGAACTCTTTGCTCTTGTCCCTTTCTCAATCCTTCCTGCCTCAGGAAATGGTAATTCCATTTCCTGGTTTGCTTAGGCCAAAGATCTTGCAGATAGTTTTGGTTTTTCTTTCTTATCACATGTCCAGCACACCAGCAAATCCTATTGGCTTTACCTTCAGAATAGGTGCAGAATCCTGGCAGTTGCCAGCACACCTGCCTCTGCCTTGGTCCAAGTTGTTTTCCTCTGGATAACTGCAGTAAGTGCGTAATGGGTTTCCCAGCCTTTTCCCATCGCCTATCTGATGCCCCCATGAATCAGATCATGTTGTTCCTCCCCTCCCAATCGTCCAGTGCAGGAAAGCCAACATTCTTACAGTGGCCCACAAGGCCGCTCAGCGTCTGGCCAGCCTCCTGCTACCTCTCCGATCTCATATCTACCACCTTCACCTCGTCTCATGATGCTCCAGCCAACTGGTCTTCCACTCTGGACTTCAAACACATCAAGTATGTTCCACCTGAGGAACTTCGTACTTACTGCTTCCACTGTCCGGACTGTTCTTTCCCAGATCCATCTGTGTGGGTTACGCAGATGCTCCAACAGTCCCTCCTTATCCTTTCCTCCTCACTTGACCTGTTTCCAAACATCTTGCCCATGTGGCATTATTTGCGTGCACTTTTTATTTGTTAAGCTTCTGTCTTCTGATCAGATCAGAATGTAACCTCCTGAGGGTGGAGATATTGTTTTGTTTGCTGCTTATTCTCAGCACCTAGAACAGTGTCTGGCACATAATGACAGCACTCAATAAATAGCAAATAAATAATGGCTGAATAACTAAAGGAACTGCACTAACATCATATACCAAGTGGTGTTTAAAATAATATCAGCTATCATCAAATTACAAATAGATTGTTTTCCAAGAGTTTTTCAGTCAGGTGTTTGGAAATCAATATGCATTTTCCATATGAATGTGAAGTAAGTGCTGTTATTACCCCATCTCGTGGTTGGGAAACCTGAGGCTTAGATAAAGTAACTATGTTTAGATTTCTAATTCCAAGGCATATATACCTAACCCTTAATCTATAAAGTCCCAAGCCAGGTAAAAAAACCTGTGTAAGTCATATGGTTCTGACTAATGTATTTTATAAAAGGAAAGACTATGAAAGATATCTATCTTATACATGAACAGCTATATTTAGAGTCTAGATTGTTGACTCAATTACACCTATCTCTTGATGGATCTTCCTGCTTTCATCAGCCTGCTTGCTTTCTTCTTACCCATCAGTCTCCTCTCTCCAGCTTAGATTCCATGGTCCATCATTTCAACCACTCACTTGCCAATATATTAGATGTTCTTGCTGTGTAGCCTTTCGTTGCCCATTCTGTACAATCCCAACCCTGGAGGAATCCAACCTGGGCTACTGAGTTCTGCTCAGTAGATTAGATATTATCACAAATCAAAACAAAAAATGACAGCCCCGCCCCAGTACTACGTAGCAAATCTGTGAATCTCATGCACTTTATTTCTCCCTTGGCAACTTTTCTCAAAACTTTGACCATCTACTATTTCTTCCACTGCTCTTGGATGAACTTATCTTCTTCATGGAGAAAATATAAATTTTAGAGGGGGAACTGCCTCAATTCTCTGCCACCAAGTTTAAACCTATCTTCATTTGTCATACTTCTCTCCTGCTACAATGGGGAGGCGATCTCTCCTATTTAAGTCCATTTTCTGCACTTGCTGTCTGGGTTCTCACCTGGAGTTCCTTTTCTGGAATACATGTTGTAAGTTATGCCTTCACTCTTTTACATTTCACTCTCTTCTTCTTGACTGCCTCTTGGCAGTAGCATTTAACCAAACTCAAGTCTTTTTCTTTCTATTAATTTATTGTTGTTGTATTACAATTATTTCATTTCCCCCATCACTGCCTTCCCCTCCCCCAAGTCTTTTCTACGTGAAAGGAAAATATTCTCCTTCAGATCCTCTTACTAACACTACTCACCAATCTTCAAAAGAGTACTACACTATTAATCCCCCAAAACTAATCCATGGACTAGAATCAGATCATCAGGAGGTGTTTATGCATCTGTGGTAGACTAAGAACCAAATAAGTTTAATGTCATCCATGTCTACCCACTCAGTGAGTTTAAGATATATATGTCAGATTATGGTTTCCAATTGTCTTCTCCTGAGAACTGTCTTTTATTTGGATGTTATAGCCTTCAAACATTTTTCTTGTAAAATTTAATACTCTTTTATTAAATTATGGTACAACTTGGTAGTTTTTACAAAGTATTTCTGCCTGGCAATGCAAGACATTGCTCATCCCGTCTTTTGCATTTCTTACTGTTTCTTTAAAAAGTGTGCTAAGCTCTGTGTTAATTTCTGTAATATAAATTCCAAAACGGAGTAGCTTTTACATTTTTGATGGCTTTGTCTATTTTGTATACATGTGTTTTATATGGTTAGTGTATTAGAGAATTATAAAGGAATTAGTGCTCTTTCATAAACTTCAAAAGAGGCAACTTTCTGTGGATAAGAAGCATCACTCACAAAATATGAGTTCATTTTTAAAATTATCTTTTGTTATAATTTGTTAATAATTCATTGAATTTTGTAGAATCTATGATCTATATTGCTCCATTTTTATTTCTGGAAGCTAAATTTATGGCTAAGCATAGAGTCAATTTTTGTATACTATGTTCCATATGCCTGAAAAAAATACACGTCTTCCTATGTGAAATGTTCTTTACATCTCCTTTGGGTCAGGGGTCCCCAGTCTCTGGGCCATGGATGAGTACCAAGCTAGGCCTGCTAGGACCTGGGCAGCACAGCAGGAAGTGAGCTTGAATGTATGCACTTTATTTTTTTTTAAGATCTTATTTTTATTTATTTGCAGAGAGGGGGAAGTGAGAGGTAGGGAGAGAAACATCAATGTGTCAGAGAAACATTGGCTGCCTCTCACATGCCCCCAGCTGGGGACCTGGCCCATAGTCCAGGCATGTGCCCTAACTGGGAAGCTCTGGTTTTGTCAAATCAAGGTGAAAGCTGCCCTTTTCTCTTGGGTTTGATAGGAGAGGAGAAATCCTAGGAAGTAGGAAAAATCAGTGCATTTAGTGTGTGACTCTATGTAGTACAATGGTAGGTCTATTAGCACTGCCTGCCCAGCTCCTGCATGTGAGCTGCAGTAAGAGGGGTAAGGGCAAGATCATAAGAAAGACTAGTAAATGAGTCCTCAGACACAAAAAATGACTTTCCATCTTTCGTTTCTTAGATACACTGTATGGCAAATTGACCAGCAGTTTTCTAATATTAAAGAAAAAAAAACTGAGGACCCTGATTACAGCTGGATCATGGTAAGCAGTGGAATTTCTTTTAGGTCATATGTTTGTTCTGTAGGAAAATATTAATGTTGGATTGAAAAAATGATACTTTCTATTCTGTGAAGTCAATAACTATTACGTAATGTATTAAAAGAAAATAATTTATTAGGTTTAGAAATAAAATACATACTGCAAGAAGATTAAATCTAATAGTAGTGGAAAGGGCTTAAATCTGAGGAAGTACCTTTTAAAATGTTTTACAATGAAAATGCATTCAATCAAGTTAGAGATGGGGATTTCCAATCTAGGAAGAAGGTGCAACAAAAGCAAAAGGCAGCACCCTGCTGCTCTGCAGTTGATTTCCAGTGAAGTAAAAGATTAGCTGATCAAAGCCCTGGCTGGTGGCACAGTGGGTAAGACACTGGCCTGTGAACCCAAAGGTCGCTGGTTCGATTCCCAGCCAGGGCACATAACCAGGTTGCAAGCCAGGTCTCCAGCCAGGTCCGTAGCTGGAGGCAGGTGAAAGGCAACCATACATTGACATTTCTCTTCCTCTCTGCCTCTCTCCTTTCCCCTCTCTCTAAAAAATAATAAATAAATCTTAAAAAAAAAAAAAAAAAAAGAAGCCCTGGCTGGTACCACAGTGGATAAGGCACCGGCCTATGAACCCAAAGGTCACCTGTGAACCCAAAGGTCGCTGGTTCGATTCCCAGCCAGGGTACGTAATCAGGTTGTAAGCCAGGTCTCCAACCAGGTCTGTAGCTGGAGGCAGGTGAAAGACAACCATACATTGATGTTTCTCTTCCTCTCTGCCTCTCTCCCTTCCTCTCCCTCTCTCTGAAAATAATAATAAATAAAATCTTTAAAAAGAAAGAAAGAAAGAAAGAAAGCCTGTCAGAGGTGACAGGCTTTTGAAGGCAGCTAAAGGCGAGGTCATAGTGGTGTGGGTGCTGAAGTCGATGAAACTGCGGACAGAGGCTCAGTGAGGACCCCGTGCACCCAGCCGGGGAAGGGTGGAGGACCTGGGGGATAGCTATGCAAAATAAAAGTATTAGTGTTGGGGGGTTAATCGGAGCTTCCAGGCCTGAGTGGGGAGTAATGAGGAGTTTCAAGCTGGGACTAGTGGCCATGGTACATGATCCTCCAACACTGGTTGCAGTGGGAGGAGAGCTAAATTCAGCTGGGAAGAAATCAGAAGGGGCAAAAGCAAGAGGGATCTGTTTATTGGAAATTTTCGTTGACCCTTTGCCCATTTTTCTGCATGCAAAGGAGCACACAGGAGTGGGACGAGGCTGTGGCAGTAAAAGGCCCATGGATAAAGGAAAGGGGGTAATCATGGGTACAGAGGGGAAGAGGTTGAAGAGTGGAATGTGTTAAAGGCCTTATCGAGAGGATTTCAGGTCAAAAACGAGGAACAAGGAAACGTGCAAGAAGGGCCTGCTTCTGTAGGTAACAGGGAAATTATTTTCCTAGTCAACAAAGGGAGAGGCTACCTTTAAACAGCTCCTGCTGTGCTTTAAAGATTTCCTGACCTGGGATTTCTGGACTGAGGGCCTGAACTGCCTCATTGGTCCGAGGTCCACTGGTCATTCTCAAGGCAGGTCACCCTTAGACTGGAGGAGCGCTGGCGGCCAGCCAAACTAGCATCTTAACTCTGTGTTCTCCCGAACCTAGGTGTAGCCCTGTTTTTTGATTCTTTCTGTTATTAGTAAAAAAAAAGAAAAAGAAAAAGAAAAATACGCCCTGGGGGAATATAATTAGGAGCAGGATAAGAAAATAGGGAACAACGCTAAGGGATAGAAGCATCAGGGGATGTCAAAGGAAAAGAAGAGATGAGACATTAGAAGCTCAAAGCATTGCCTATTTTTCCTATGTGATTGCAGCTCTACATTTTCTGTGTATAAGGTTAGAAGTTGTGACTTGATTCCTCACTCGGGAGTCTTAAGTTTTCACCTTCCTAAAGGAATAAGGAATGTGGTTTGTTTTCTTCGTTCTCTTCCTTGCAATTCCACTTACACCTGAGGGCCAGGATTAGGAAGAGGCATGATGGGAAAAGAAACACTGAGACGCACCGCCACACCCTGGCTTTCCCGGCAGCGCTCAGCACAGGATTGCAAAACCTCATCAGGTTGGTAAAACACTGTCAGAAAACACCTGCAGATTTTCATTTATAAGTCCTCATCGTACACTCTGAAAAGAAGCTATATTCTTTAAGAAACACAAATGCAGTGTTGAAACACAAGGCTAAATGGAAAGAAAAAAAAAAAGTTTCTCCATCACAGAAAATAATCATAACATATGACAAGTGTCCTAGTGCCCTGAAATTAAATAGAAATACATGGAATAGTGTCAGAGAATTTCCTGGGGTATAGAGTACATTAGAAATGTCGAAAAGAAAAACCTGCAACACCATCAAGTTCCCTTAGTGAAATAGGCACTTAAAAAAATTGTAAACTGCCCTGCCTGGTGTGGCTTAGTGGATTGGTGCTGGCCTGTGAACCCAAGGAAGGGGTCATTGGTTCGATTCCCAGCCAGGGCACATAACCAGGTTGCAAGCCAGGTTTCTAGCCAGGTATGTAGCTGGAGGCAGGTGAAAGGTAACCATACATTCTCTCCCTCTCTGCCTCCCTCCCTCCCCTTCTTTCTGAAAATAATGAATAAAATATTTTAAAAAATTGTAAACTAATAGAATTTGTTTCTAATCTTTTCATTAAATTAAGTGGATTTCAATATGCATGAGCTAGAAAAAAAATTTAATGAACTTTACCTGCATTAAGCCCTTTGGGCTAATGTCATTGGTACAATTACAAGAATAACTTCAAGAAAGTCATTTTTGACTTCCTTTCCTAGTTAAGAAAACTATTATGTTATAATAATCTGGTTAATACAATAGGGTACTAAGCTAGCATACTTTAACATGTGTCATGTCGGAGTTCAGAATAACCGAGTAGATCTGATCTCTGCAGCCGTGAGCTGAAGCCCTGGGTGGATTAGCATCTGAACTGGGGCTGACCCAAGCACTAACTCGAGTGTTCGGGTTGGTGCTAGGTGATCTGGTTTGATGAGTCCATTTTAGGAATCTAGGACTAGCTTCAGGTGTAGGACTGTATTCATATATTTTAATGGCTACTTTATTATTATTATTTTTGCGTGTAGGATGTTAGAGCTTTGGCCTGTAGCTGGAAAAGGCGGGCGGGGCCTGCATGGGAGAGTCTGAGCCCGTTGGGTGCAGCAGCCTGTCCTGCAGAGCCCCTGCCACACTCACAGCTCAACTTCGGCAGAATATGAAAGTGTCTAGAAGTGATGGATTGACCGGAAGCACTCAGAAACTTGACTGCAGTAAGAAGGGAACTGTACTCTTTACTCTTTTCAATGTGAGACTCATGGAAACCTCACGTTGTGCTAGTTGAGGAATCAGAGTCCGGAGGGACCAGGACCCTGGGAAGCGAGGGGAGTCCTGGATCGGGGACAGCAGCCAGGCTGCCCAAAGTCTCACTGATCTCGGGCCCCACAGCCCTGGGGAGACGTCAGGCAGCCAAAGCAGCAAGAACTGAGCAGATTTCAGCTGTTGCCCACCATAGGGGGAGACAGAATTTCGAGCTTGAGATCAACCAAGTTAACTGCCTATTGTGCAAACAAAGAACTTTCCAGAGGAACAAAACAGAATCCCTGGTTTCTGTAATGCATATTAGCAATGTCCACAAGATCATCTAATTGTACCAGACACATGAAGGAACACACAGAAGAAAAGGCAAGCAGTGGAGAACACCCCCCAGGTGACCAAGAGGTTAGAACTAGTGGGCAAGGATTGTCAAGGTGGCTATAACTCTGCCCCAAATAAAAACAACCTCCAAACCCTCTTAATGGGTAGGAAGTTGCAACAGAGAAAAGGAAACTGGAACCACACTAGGATCCAAAGGATTCTGGAGGTGAAAAATAGTGTCTGAAATGAGAACATCGTCAGAATGGTTCAATAGCAGTTTGGAGATGGTGAAATCGTACGTAGATCGTCCATCTGCAGATAGAAAAACTGTTATTTCCTAATCTGAAAAACAGGGGCCGTCAAAATTGGGTGTGGGGATTTTTCTTTGGCTAGTGCTTTTATTATAGTTTATAAGCTTTTAAAAACCTGAATTGTGGTTGACATACTATAGTAGTTTCAACTGTACAGCATAGTGATTCAACACTTTGGTACATTACAAAACTATCTCCGTGGTATGTCGTTAAAACCTGTGACCATCCAAAGTTAATCCCTATGTTGTACGTGACATCCCTGTGACTTATAACTGGAAGTCCCCATTAATACCCTTCGCCTCTTTCACTCCTCCTCCTTCCCCTTCCTCTGGCAACCCCATTTTTTCACTGTATCTGAGTCTGCTTGCTTTTTTAGATATCACATGGAAGTGAAATCATGCGGTATTTGTCTTTCTCTTTATAACCTTCTTGAGATAAGGTTGCCAGACTGGTAATTCAGGCAAATGCTTGGCCAGATTTCAATAGTGCTTTCAGCAAAATTCCTCCTAATTTTCTCATGTGTGAGATGGAAAAATGTGGGCCCCATGACAGTATCAAGATGCATCTACTCTTGACCTCTGTTCCTCTTCTAGACCGATGTCAGTGCTATAAACAGGGGTTTGTATAAGGTGCATGATAGAAACTGGGGTCACTTGCCTATCACCTGCAATTTTTTTTCTAAGATTTTAATTTTATTATTTTTAGAGAGGTAGAGAGAGAGGCAGAGAGGGAGAGAGACATCAATGTATGGTTGCCTTTCACCTGCCTCCAGCTATGGACCTGGCTGGAGACCTGGCTTGCAACCTGGTTACGTGCCCTGGCTGGGAATCGAACCAGCGATCTCTGGGTTCACAGACTGGCACCTTACCCACTGTGCCACTGCAGGGCTCACCTGCGATTTTTAATTCATTTATTGTCCTCCTTCACCAGCTCCTGTATGAGCTCCATGCGGTCAGGCAACACATGTTAAATCTGTATTATCCTAGTTGCCAGGAATTCATCGTTCTGTCTGGGATGGGGGCAGGAGAGGGGGATCAGGAGGGGGATCCAGGAAAGGACTATGTTCAGAAGGTCAGCAAGACAGAATGATTGTTCCAGGGACATTGGTCAGCAGCAGGTATTTCAGGGGCCAAGCTCGAGTTGGAGACAAGACTTCAGTTTTTTTGACGGTAGTGTTTCTTCATTGGGGTTCAGACCACTTGCTCCAGAATTACTTGGCGTGCTTATTAAAATGCCAGTTTGGGAGCCCAACCCTGGACTTGCTAAGTCTATGGGTCTCGGAAACAGAAAGGTACCCTAAATGATTCTCATATATAAACTTGAACCACTATTTACTTGTAGGGGTTGGAGATCTGGCGAACGTAAGGAACAGACTAAGTCCTAGGGCAGGGTTCACAGCCTTGGCATGACTGGCATTTTGGGCTGTCCTGTCACATCCCTAGTCTCTAACCCTCTAGCTGCCCATAGCAACCAGACCTTGTGAAATGCCCCCGGGAGGCAAGGTGCTCCTGGCTGAGAACCACTGCTTTGCAGGATCTGAGCTAAGCATGTTGCCCACCTGCGGATCAGGTGAACTTGAGGCGGGGGATGCGCAGCTATGGGAACTGGAGTGCCAGGCGAGCAGCCAAATCAACAGCACGAGCTCCCTGATCAGGCTGCAGGTGGCAGCCCAGCTGCCCTGTGGGGTGGGAGGGCCATGGACCTCACAGTGGGTGGCGCTGAGAGCCAGCCCCCGTCTGCGCATCAGTGCAGACTGGTCAGAAGGAGCAGACTTGTCAGAAGGTGCGGGTGCACAGGCAACCCCGGTCCTTCTGAAGCAGAACTTCCGGCGGAGCCCAAGCACCTGCCTCGCAGCCTGGGCTCGGACCCACCGACAGGGCTCGGGGCATCTACGGTACCGTGTAGAGGGGGGAACCCGCAGCTGAGCCCGAACCTGCCAGTTCAAGAGCCCCTCTCCCTCCCACCAGCGGGACAAGCCTCGCGCAGGCATCCCTGCGGCTCAACCGGCCTCAGTGGGGGTTCTGCTCTTGGCCTGGGTCCCGCCCGTCTGCCATGTGCCTGCTCCCCCTGCCCGGCCACTTCCCCGCGCCTGCCTGGCTGTGCGGAACTCAGCTGACTGGCGGGACCGCGAGGCCCGGCTTCCCTGCAAAGGCACCCACTGGCACGTATCGCGTCCAGGGAGGTGAAGTAAGACCATAACGCAGTCAGATTCCACGAGCTTTACCAGAACACCAGTTTCATGGAGCAGCACCTCTGCTCTGTGGTAGGAAATCTAAAAAGGATTCCTGGCTCTCTTCAAGTTTCACTTCCACGTGAAACACTGCAGTTAACGTGAAAGTGCATCCACGGAGAAGCTCGGTGAAACTTGATTAATCTTGGTCAAACCAGCTGCTAGTTTAGCAATAATTCCATGACCCCTAACGAACTATGTAAAAGCTGATTTTTATTATGAACAAAACCAAAAGAAGACAGAAACAAAAATCCTGGTCATTTGCAATATCTATCGGCTTTCAGTTTTGCTCTCCTGTTTGAAAAAGACAAATATTAAAAATTAACCCACATAAAACAGTCCCTAGGTAGTAAACTGCTACTAAATATAAACTCAGGTTAAGATATCATGTTGCCAATTTTGGTTATTATCATACCACTTACATTAAAATATTTCAATTAAGACTTTACTATTTAATTTTACATTTCACACTAAATGGATTTTATTTGTATGAATCTTTTCCTAATCTTTAACACATGTGCCTAAGGACTTTTTCAATCCACAATACCAATTTTAACTACCTCTGATTTTAAGTATGCCCTAAACTTCCATTTAACATTGTATTTTTACAAGTGGTAAAAGTTACAGGACAGAGACCTTATTCTATTTCTTCTGAATCCATACCTGATTTATTTTTATATCCCATTCTTGATTTCTTAGACCTAGATACTAGATGCTAATTTGCTCAGCTAGAAAAAAATTCTTCTATCATTTACTGACTTCAGGTGGTAACTTGATCAACTAGTTAATAGGATAAATGCACTGTCTTTATTATGGAACATAAAGACATGTTGCAAGACTAATTTTGCAACGTAGGACTTGAATAAGTGGCAGGAAATGAGCAACTTCTCTTTTAGTCTGGCACTTCTTTTATTTTAGTCATTAAGTTCAAAGTTAAACATCTCCACGCATTTTTTAATGTTGTAAGTCAGGGAATTACTTACCTAAATAAGTAATAAATACTAATAACATGCTATGATAAATATCCTGCACACTTCTGAACTGGACCTAATAAAAGTGCTTTAATTTCACTTATTTTTCTATTTAGTAATTTTAAAGTGGCCTGTTTTTATCTCATTTTTAGTAACCTGTGCCACTCTACTAGAACTGAATTTTGAAATTAGTAAAATGACCCTTCAGTTATAAAAAGATGTTATTAAAAAGTTTATGATGTAATTTCAGTGAAATCTGAATTTCTTACAACAACAAAATATATAAGTACTTGAAATCTGACTCTACATAGATAGTTTTTCTTGCTGACCTTTTCTCAGACTTATGATGTCCTTTTTTGGTAATGTTACCATGTTTACAAATTAGAAATAAAGACAAATATTTGAGAACTATGGTAATTAAAGAACATTGATTTTATATATGCCGCTTCTACTGAATATTTAAACATAGTTGGAAATAAGTTAAAATACACCTACCTGTCCAGAAGTGTTTCATGCAAAAATCCATCTTTCCGGGCCTTTTTAAGAATTTTACTGTCTTCTTTACTTATTTTAAGTTTGTGGTCTTGGAAGCTCTGAAATTTTTTTCTGTTAAGAAAATATGGGGCAGGAGAGACCAATGGGTGAAAAATGGAATAAATGTAATGAGAAAAAAAAAAGAAAATATTTTTCTTGACAAAAATCTCAAACTTTGCTTATATATGATTACCAGTGAACTTAGATATTTCCAGTGTTTCATTTATTTAAAAAAAACCCAACTGTGTCTCTTTAATGACACACAGCTTTTCAACCACAAAGCTCACACTGCCCCATTGAGAGGGCACCGCGTGGGCAGCTGTGTGGAGCCACTGCTGTCACGGATGCCGCTGCAGGCACCGCACCTGGCTGGCATTGTGCGCGGACAGGATACGGCCGGTCTGCTCATGAGAAGGGGAAGAGCCAAAGCCAGGGGACTCGGTTTTGGAAGCAGAAGGAAAACTGCAGAACTAGGAAAATGAAAGGTACCCAGCTCAGGGTTGGCCTTGAGTTTACATTATGCTGCCCACCCTGTCCGCAGGATTCTATTTAATGTGCTTGTAGAAGCACTTGACTGTCAAACCTGCAGGTCTGAAAGGGAAACAATACATACACATAATTGATTTCACACTGTTTAACATTTCCTTTGTCTTCTTCTGGAATATCGTCCTTCTTCTTCATTTCCCTTTCAGCACAGGATCTAATCTGGGTATCAGAGATGAGAACCAGTAAGCTTCTCTCCAATTTCACTTATTACATAAAAACATTCTAGGTGATTTCTTATACAAAAGAAGACAATTAACTTAGCAAGTAGGTTCAGAAAAAGACCCCACAACCTTTTTTGGTTGATGCTCCAATCCACTGGGCCACCTGGCCAGGGCCACTTTATAACATGCTAAAGAGATCTAGTCCCATCAAATGGGACATGCATTAATCTAAAGAAAAACGTCATGATTACCTTTATCATTTCCTCTTCTCCTGCTGTCTTACTTTTTGCCTCTATATCGCCCGCTTCATTGCATCTGATAAAGCAGCTATTTGAGGCCAGTAGAGCCATTTTCCCCTAAACAGAACAGCAACAAATATAATTATGAGAATACCTGCAAAAGAATTCTCACATCTTGAGACTAAGTCCTCACTTTCCCCCTACCCCCACCCCCAGTCTAAAAGTAATCAGGAAAAAGAATTTGGAGAAAACTGGGAAAACTCAAAAAAATATATAGAAAAAACTAAAATTACCTATAATCTAATTATTCAAAAATAACTAAAATATTTTAAATACATTAGTAGGACTACATTATAACTAGATGAAACAGAATTGTTTTCTTTGTTCTAAGAGATCTATTGAGGATTTAACTAAGTTAGTTGAGTTTCAAAAAAACAGCTTTAAAGAATAAAAAGTTGTAACGCGTAAAAATTTACTCAAATAGTTGTGTTTCAAGTAAACTTTTCCTCTATTATTAGAAAATACAAGACCATATAATATAAAAGCTAGCCTTTGGTGCCTTTGAATTTAGTATTCAGAACATTAAGAATCAATGTCTCAAGAGACTTTTGTGTGTGGAAAGGAATACTTGTATTTTTTCAGTTGTTTAATACTCAATGTATTATCTGATTCTGGTGAACAAAACTTTGAAAACTAATTCTGTTGAGTAGCTAAGCCTAGATTATAAATTTGATTAATTAAATTTTCTTACATATATAAGTTTTCATCGTAACTTGTATATTGTTGATTCTTTTTGAAAACTGATCACCTTCCACATCACACAAAATATTCACAAGTATAATAATTACAAAAATGCGTTAATAACATTCTATCAAGTCAATTATAAAAGTGCTCCTGGTATAAGGGTTGGGTTTTCTGTCACCTGGTGAGTCAGGTGAGCCTGGAGCTCGCTGTAGAGTCCACAGTGCATTAAACCTGTTCTGCAGATCCTGCCGTCACTTTTTGCAATCAAGTTTTACTTGTCACATCAGGGACTTTTTTAAAATAAAGATTTATTTTAGAGAGAGGGGAAGGGAGGGAGAAAGAGGGGGAGAATAACAGCAATCTGTGGTTGTCTGTCACACACCAACTGGGGACCTAGCCTGAAACCCAGGCATGTGTCCTGATGGGAATTGAACCGGCAACCTTTTGGTTAGCAGGCCAGCACTCAATCCACTGAGCCACACCAGCCAGGGCTAAAGGGACTTTTGAGTCTGTCTTTAATTTGAATTTAAAAACTTAATGTCTTTCCCCAAAATAAAGTGAAATGCACTTCCCTAAAGTTCTGTATAAATGGTAGTACCTGACTTATCATCCCAACCTTCTGATGTAATGGCCTTTTCTGTTGATGTCATTTTTATTATAAGCATCTCATTATATTGGTAGGGTTATCTGCAAGGAGTTTACAACCCATTAATAACTTATTAAAGCAATTTAGTGGGTCCTGACCAGTACTGGAAAAAACAAAAAATAACCGACAGAAACAGAGGTAAAACAGAATAGAAATTATCAGCGTACAAACATGTAGATAGTACTGATAAGTACAGTTCTTGTTTTAGTTATACATGTGTGTGTATGTACTAGGCTGCAATGTGCAATGGAAAAATGTCTTTCTCACTGGATTGGAGTGAAAAAGTTTGCAAGTTAGTGACCCAGAGGTTTACCCCAGGGCAAGAGGAAATGAGTGTAATTCATTCTCTCTTTAAGGGGGAATCTTGGCTCATTTACCATCTTGGACACATGTGGCTAATGGCTACCACTTTGTACAGTGTAATTATAGATGTACAACTTTATATTCTACTTTCTATTATAAGCATTATATCTTACGCAGCAAAGCTTTTCCAAATCATTATTCTTAAAATAGACTACTTTAATGGATATATAATGTTCCACTGTAGATATATTGAAATTTTATTTTTAAAAGTTTTTATTTATTATTTTACAGAGAGGGGAAGGGAGAGAGGCAGAGAGGGAGAGAGACATCCATGTATGGTTGCCTTTCACCTGCCTCTAGCCGCGGACCTGGCTTGCAACCTGCTTATGTGCTCTGGCTAAAATTCTTTTTCTGCTATTATAAATAGTACTGCTGGTATCTTTCTGTGTGTAAAATTGCTGGTTGGTCCTTCGAAGAGATTCTCTGCATTGACGAGAAGCTTTTCATAAACGGTAATACTTACATCTTGAAAGACAGGCTCCCACTGTTCCCTGGGTCCAATTGCATCTGAACGCCCAACCACAAGTCCATCTGAATTTATACCAAGGTATTTTCCATAGCCAGATTTTAGGGCAATTCTTCAAATTAATAAAAAAAAAGATTAAATATTAAAAACAAAGAAAATTAAATATGGAATGTAAAAATGTGTATGTGTATATAAATAAAAATTCAGGCTACCTATAGTTCAAATATTCAAAAGCCACATGTGATCAGTGGTTACCATATTGGAAACTATAGTTCTGTATATACAATTTCATACTCTGCTTTTTACTGCAAGCCTTGTGCTTATGTATATTACATAGGAAACATTTTCCAAATTCTTTATTCTTCAAAGAGATAAAGAAGTTTGAGTTTACTGACTCTTCCTTTGCTTTGATTCTTAGAAGTCCTTCCAACTACTTATTGGCCATTCAAAGGCAGTATAGAAATAATCATCTTAATATTGTTTCTTAAAGAAAAAAAAAGTGATTTCTAAGTTTTTAGGTCACCAATCTCCTGTGATGCCAGGGGACTGACTTCATACTCATTTATAGGTTAATGATAATACAAATCATTATCATCTTGATCTAGCCAAATATTAGAATACAGAAATTCAATTCTGTATGTACTGCACAAAGCATCATTCTGTACTTCTGCATGTGAGAATGAAAAAGGTCAGCTTATAAAATGACTGTAAAAATAGTGAGTAAAATGTTCTTTTGGTTTCTGACTGTAACATTCTTTGCTGGTTTCAGTACTATTCCTGTCTTCTGTCCTACTTGTCTCTCAATTTACACCAGTGAATTCAGTTATCACCAGTGAATTCAGTTACCACAGCATCAACAGCCGGATTTTGTCCTGTGTTTCATCACAGGATCTTTCTAATCTGTATCTTATTTGGTCTGTGACATTATTAATTTCATTTTTCCACATAGCTCTGTCTATTGCTAGGCATCATAACATATGCTTTCATCTGAGGCTTCATATCTTTTTAAAAGAGAAATAATTAAAATGTAATTTAATAATGCCTAAATATCAACTGGATATATAAAAAAATACTAGATTTTGTTAAATATCACAAAATACACTTTCCAAATATACTGTTTTGCTTTATAAGTCAAAATTACTCTGTGGTTTAAGTTAGCTATAGACATTGAACTTTTGACATGAGTGAAACTAAAGACAAAGGTTTTAATTACAATTCGGCTCAAGCGCACCTGGAATCAGACAGTTTGACAGCTGTAAACTGCTCCGGAGGACTAGGGCCCTCGTCCGCTACGGAGGAAAAACAGGTTGAAATAAACCTGGCATCTGTCATAAATACACACGTAAAGATATTCTTCAGTTTTAAAAACAAGTTTTCCTTTTAAAATTAGATATTAGAATCTTACATTATCATATAATTCTAATGTAGTATTCATATCGACAAGATCTATTTTATGTTCTTACAACCGTAGTGTTAGTTTTACAAGCTTAATAAGATGGGTCAGCATGGTGCTTCATTTAGTCACTTGCAAGATATTTTCTGCATTTTTAAATGCAGTCAGGACATGGGCAAATCACTTCATATTTAAAAAACTAAATGGTTTGCCATTTAGACCAAAAGATACTGCCTTTTATCTTCTAATTACTTCATATCTCAATGTTTCCTTTGATGGGCTAAATGGGAATGGGAAAAGTTTAATTGTTTACAATGTTCTAGGTTAGTTTTGGTAAAATGTCTGAAGAATAAAGGAATTAAAAACTCTGCCTCAGCCAGGTTTTCTTTTTCCTTCCACATATGGTTTCAATTATTCATGTTGTTTTTGATTTCCATAGATACTCTTCTGGAGCTAGAAAGAATGTTTTCCAATTCTTATACTAGAAAGAGGGAGTTGCCAATAAATGGTAAATACTGAGGGAAGCAGAAAGTAGAAGCGTCAACTGCAGTGGATCCATTCCTTGGGGACACATTATGACCTGAGGGTAGCGAGATGCGGGCTTGCGTGAACAAGGCGATACAGCGTGCACGGCCCTTTCCATCAGCTCTGTACGAACCTTCCTTATGAGGCGCTCCCAGGGTAAAGAGTCCATTGTCGAGTGCATGTATGTAGGTGCCTTTATCCATCTCGATCGCTATGGTTCCTGAAATTTCACCAAAGTTTGTGACGGTCCACCAGATTCCTAAAAATAAAACATTTAAAATTTAGATAGATGTGACGCAAGGTTCTTACTTGCTGTGATGTTACTCTCTAGAAATTCTGCAGTTCTCAGAAATAAGAGAGAGGGGTCTAATGTGCCCTTTACTTACTTTCTCCCAATGGAAGCATCTTGCATAACTTTTCTACTGATAGAACGTCAGCAAAACCAGGACACTGACAGTGATCCAATCCGTGAATTGAGTAATGTCTCAGACTACTACATCGATATACAGAAATAAACTGCGTATCTATATATTAATAGCAAAGAGTTTAAAAGTAAAACTTTAAAATTCTATTTACAGTAGCTAAAATTATGGAACACAAGAATTTAAAAAAACCCATGGAAGACTGCTACACTAAAAACTGCCAATTATTGAGAGTCAATGGAGTTAAGATGTCAAGTCTCTCCAAATGATCTAGATTCAATACAATTTCCCAGAAAACCCAACAGGCTTTACTATAGTAGTATTTACTATATTTTTAATGTAAATGCAAAGGATGTGGAATCATCAAAATAATCTTGAGAAAAATAATCTTGTGGAAACATCAAAATAATGTTGGAAGACTCATATCACCTGATTTCAAGACTTTGTTACGTGACAATAATCAAGACAAATATATCAGAACAATAGACAAATGGATGGAATAGGGTCCAGAAGCAGATTAACACATACAAAATCACTTGATCTTTGACAAAGATACCAAAGTAGTTTAACAGGGAAGGGAAGTCTCTTCAACAGTTATATTGAAATGACTAGATACAAATCTGGAGGAAACAAAAAAGAAGCCTAATCCCTACCTTACACCAAACCCCAGATTAATTTGAGATGTGTCAGAACTCTAATGTAAAAACCCAAAACCATGAAGCCCGTGAAAGGAATTGTAGAAGAATGTCTTTGGAGCTTGAGGTAAGCAAGGATTTCTTGGACTGGAGAAGAAAAGTGGTAGCCATAATAAAAACACATTAATTGGGCTTTATAAAAACTACAAACTTATTCTGACCAAAAAACATCCAATAAAATGAAAAGTCAAACCACAAACTGAGAGAAAGGACTGTAATAGAATTTTAATACTTTCTAGGTGGGAGGGTAAAATGGTACAACCACTTTTGGACATTTTTGGCAGTTTTTTATGCAGTTAAGTATTCATGCGCCTCTCCTTTGATGCAGGAAGTCTACATCTAGAAACATCTACCCAAGATCTTTACCCTAATTTTAGAATCGCTGATTTGCTATTTCAAAAAAAAATGTGAGATTTTGCTGGAATATTAGCCTCATACCATTTTGTATACAATGTAAAGGAGCCAAACTTTATGAAGTTTCAAAATCCACCTGCCAAGTTTTAAAGAAAGATTAACTGGAAAATACGCTGGTTAAGTATGTCAGGGCCAGTTTACTTCTGATACTGTTTATAAGCTACCTTGATGTTTAGTGAAGATTTTTACTCATTTCATTTGTATGCAAAGCAATTATATATAATCACTTTTTATAGGAGTATATAAACCACGGGTTTAAAATGTATACATGCTCAAAGAAAGTAAAGCAAGTTGCTGAATAACAGTTCTGTTCCACGATGTTTTGTGATAACCTTGAGGAGAAAAGAAAGAAGGTGGCCAGCGAGTCTCGCCTGCCCCGTCGGCGTGGGGGTGGGAGGTTATGTGACGCCCCTGGGATGGAAGGACATCCTGTCCAGAACTGTGTCTGCTCTGTGTTCTGAGCTTTGGGGATACGCTCTGGCCACAACCCTGACCCGAAATAAGGGGATTGGAAAGGAAGGATCTTACTTTTATATATTCATCTTTCTTAAATGTGTGTATAGCTCATCTTTATCTCGTTTAATATTAGAAGTATTTTGGGCCTTTCTTTAGAAGTTTGTTGATGTTTTTGTGACCAGAAATTGCAGTAGGAACTTAACTTTTATTTTCATCTATTCTAAAACTCATTTCATTATACCATATATTATTTTACTTACATTTTGGTCACTTTAAGTTAGGACTTACTGTAATAGGTAAAATGTATTTGGTTAAATATTATTTCTATCAAACCTTGAAAATTATGCATCAGAGTCTAATGGTGTCTATTAAATCAAAGTTGTTTTCTCTCTCCTGTGTTTTGTTCTGATAATGAAGACCAGGCATCAGTTATATCCACTATGCTAGGAAATAAAATACCTACGGCCATAAATAATAACTGAGCACTTCAAGACAAGTATGAATAGGTCATAAATTCCTTCTACTTTCTTTTTTACTACTCATCTCTAACTAGGAAAATATCTTTAAAGGGATCTCAACCAGTGTTAACTTTTCTCAGAATAAAGTACAGAAAACTTACCGACAATATCAAGTTGGGTTTCTTCATCATCCTCTCTTTTTCTCTTCTTCTCTTTGCTCTTTTTCTTCTTACTGTAGGAGATAATTTACACAGGTGAGCTTACCTATACGATTTACATTTTAAATATCACAAGACAATCTTTTCAGCTGTATATAGATTTATAGGTTAATTTACACTGATATCCCTCTTCTAATACTGAGATGCTGCTTCTGACCTTGTATGTACTGTGTTACAGTTAAGAACACAGACTCTGGAGCAGGCCCCCCCGATTTTAAATCCTAATTCTATCACTTCTTAGCTCTGTGATTTTTGGCAAAAGAACTGACTCTAACTCAATTTCTCCACCTATAAAATAAGGGTAACTATTTAACCCAACTTGTAAGGATATCGTGAGGATTAAGAGTTAATGTACTTTCACATGCTGCTGTAAAGGGGTGAAGCTGCTTTGGAAATTAGTTAGGGGCCTAACAATTCTACTCTTACATACCCACCAGAAATGAAAACATTCTGTCTGTACGATGCCTGCATAAGAATATTTACAGCACTATTATTCACAACAGCCAATAAGCGGAAAAACCCAAATGTCCACCAAGTGCTGAATGGATAAGCAAAGGTGTTACATATATAAATGTTGCATCTTCAATGGAATATCATTCAGCTATAAAAGGAGTGAGTACATGCTTCAACCTGGACAGGCCTTGAGAATGTTTTCTAAGTAAAAGCCAGATACAAAAGGTTGCATAGTATGATGCCATTTACGTGAGCTATTCAGAATAGGCCACAGAAACAGAAAGCAAATTAGTGGTGGCCAGGGGCAGAGGGTATAACAAGGCTGAATGGGCAAAGGGTTTCCTTTGAGGGGGTGAAAATGTTTACCAACTATTGATAGGGGTGAACTTTGAGAATATACTAAAAAGACCCACTGACTGTACTTTAAAAGGTTACATTTTTATCGTAGGTAAATAATACTGCATTAATGAACCCTCGCCCCTCCAGAGAAAGATAAAAAATCTAGGGGTCATTTAGAAAAGTTAATATGCAACAACAGCTCTTAGCACACGGCAAGTGCTTTATATGTGTTAATAATCATCAGCAGTTACGATCACTGTTGAGACACATCAGTTTGCATTTTCATCATAAAGTGCATTTTCAGATGCGAACGCGCCGGCCCCTTATGCAAATTCAGACAGTAAACGATGCAGACTTATTCAAGGGCAGTAGCTTCAGCTTCTCCTCGACACTTTCTCTCCATGTCACCTAAAAGTACCCAAAACTCCGTTCATCACGGACCACAAGGAAATGCGAACCACGTTAGGAACCGTCCACCAGGGCAAACCCACGAGTTAAAAAGAGGTGGAGGTAGGAGGGGGGCAGGCGCCCTTTCCTGAAACTCTTCATCACCAGTACGACCCCCTGCTTGCATTTAAGGCTCTACTTTAGTGCCCATTTTATCTTATTGAACCCACGCAACACTAACTTTTTGTTTTGCCTTTTTCTTTTCGTCCTTTTAGACTGTAACTAATCCCTCCCGACCAGTAAACGGAGGCGCAAACATTCTCCCGAACTTGCCCTGGACCACAGGACCCGCTACCTGGGGTCGACTCGCCGCGCCCGGGTCTCAACGCCCCTCCGCGCACTGCGCCGGGACGCCGAGCAGCTCCGGGAGGAGGGAGACCAGGTGAAAACGACGGTCCCTAATGAAGGAGGCGGTGACCCACGTCCTCGGACGGCCCCGGGGCGGCGGTGGCCACACTTGGGTCCCCAGGCTCCGGGTCCCGCTCTCCCGCCTCCGCCCCGCGGGGTCCCCGCGTCCCGCTCTGCCGCGCCGGGCTGGGAGCCCAAAGCGCTCGCCCCCCCCAGAGGTTCCCCCGGGGGGCGGCCCGGAAGGCGGGAGGCTCCCACGCCCCCTCCCGGCCCGCCGACCTCTTGCTCCTCGTTCCCTTGAGCACCAGCTTGGTGGACTTCACGTAGGCGTACTCGGCCATGGCTCGCCGACGGCTCCGCACCGCGGCGGGGCCGGCTCAGGAGAAAAGGCGTCGGCCGCAGTAGGAAGACGAGGGCGGCACCGCTGCGGCGCCCCGAGAGCGCCGGCGGCACCGGCGGGATCGGGTCTCCGCCGAGTCCCGGGTCTTTTCACCCCAACTCGGATCGCAGGTAGGACTTTACTTCCTGTTTACGGGCCCGGGCTACGGCAGCGGCGGAGGGTCGAAATAGGTCACCGCCCGTTCCGGCCTGAGAACGCGGGCGTGCTGGGGAGACGCGCCCTCTGCTGGTGGGAGCGGGTCTAACAGCGGTGGCTGAGCCTCGGCGACCCAGGGTAAATGACTCGCCTGCCCTCCGCGTGCGGCCGGCAGCGCTCTGGGCCTTGACACCCGGGCAGCCCAGGGCATCGTCCGCCCTTGACTGACTTTACAAGCCATTTCCATGCCATCAGCGTCTGTGGCCGGGCTTTAACTGGGGACACAGGAGTGATGCGCTACCGGAAACAATGAGGGAATAAAAGAAAAGACAAAATTAAGTGTCAAAATGTGGGAGGGAGATTTCCCAAATGCTGCAGGAATTTGGGTGGCGGTGGGGCGGGAGGTTGGCCCCGAAAACTAACGTAACCGGCACGTGTGGATGGAGACCGTGATTCCCAGGAGATCGAGCACCCTGTCCAAGGGTGTGCAGTTTGCCTCCACGCAGATGCCTTCTGCAAGGTTAACGGTGCAAAGGGTACACCCTTTGGTTGAGGAAGCAGCTTAGAGTTTGAACTGGGAATGGGCGGAGTGCTCAAGAGAATTCGTTAATGGGAAAAAGGGCCAGTGCCTTTCGTTGGCAGGTGTAAGCCTTCCTCCGCACTCTATTGAGAAAGAATACCGTGAGATCGGTTACAGAAATAAAGGACCTCTTAAAAACTTTCTGCACCTATGTGCCGTTTATGTGAAATTTCAGCATTTTTACCTGTCACACAGGTAAAGTGCCTTGTAAGCACTCCATAAATATTACTACTTATTGTTGGATTTCTAGTTAGCTTTATTTGTTCCTATTCATATTTCTAGTTAGCTTCCGTCCTAGTTTTTTTTTTTGGTGGCAATAATTTGATATACGCAGCTTAGGTGATTTACATACCACTTGCACATTAGGACCACAGATTTTCTCCTTCTGCTTTCTTTTTTTCTACAGCATTCCTATGCTTTTAATTAGATTGCCTCCCACCCCCGGATAATTAAGGATTATCTTTCAACCTCAGGGTCTTTAGTTCAGTCATGTAAAGCCTGCTTTGGCCAGGTAATCTAACACATTTATAGGCCGCAAAGCTTGGGACGTCTTCGTGGGGGAGGGGCGTTGTTCTGACCACCACAGAGGCGGAGTCTTGAACTTACTTATTCATACCTATATTTTGTGCACTTGATTTCAGAACCTGGAACACATTGCACTCTAAATAAATGTTGAGTCAGTGAATGAATATTTCAATGAACAGATTGCTGCCGTGTTGCAATCCCCACTTCTGGGTGCAATGGCTGTGTAAGAATTAAATAGCTGGAACTAAAAATAAAACCCATACTTTCTCCAGTGGGATTTGCACGAAATGGTATTTTAATATGAGCCTAAACCCGGGTTCTATTCTTCACTGCAAATAACAGAAATAAATCATGGCCAACTCAAGCCGAATAGAATTTAATGGTAAGATATTGTGTTACCATCCCCATTTTGCATTCAGGTTGAATTTTGTTATGTTATTCCTTTCGCCGGAGTGTCCCAGAACACTTTTTTGCTTCATTCTCTTTTTTGTTGGGCAG
>PVIW01002094.1:0-56841 GCA_004026585.1 Noctilio leporinus
TGAAACAAGCCAGTCAGTGAAGGACAAATATCATATGATCTCACCCATTACGGGACAATAATGAGCAAAACTAACAACAAGCAAAACAGAACCAAGTATGTGAATACAAGGAATAGGCCTTCAGTGGTCAGGGGGAAAGGGGTTGGGGGGAGGGGGGAGGCAGAGGCAGGGAAGGGGAGCAGCTTAGACAAGAACCTAGTATAAAGGAACCATGGAGATTGGGCTGGGAAATAAAAAAAAAATAAATAAAATAAAATAAAATAAAATAAAGGAACCATGGACATGGACAACAGGTGGGATTGACTTTGGGGGGAATGGGTGGGTGGAGAGGGGGACAGAGGGGAGCAAAAAGGGGATGGATGTAATACAACAACAAAATAAAAAAAAAAAAAAAGAATTTATGCTGATGAGATGACTCTTGGAGGATGGGGGCTGGTTACCAGAGGAACCAACGATATGATTAGAAGGTTGGAGTTTTTAGCTTCACTCTGATCTTCGTGGAAGGGAGAGGAGATGGAGATGCGGTTAGCCACCAATAACTAATAATTTAATCAATCGTAGCTACATAGCGAAACCTCCATAAAGATCCCAACGGTGGATTAGAAGAGCTTCTGGGTTGGTGAGCATGTGGAGATGCTGTGAGGGTGGTGCGGCTGGAGAGGGCATGGCAGCTCCTTGCGGCTTCCCCGCACCTTGGCCTATGCATCTCTTCCCTTTGGCTGTTGCCGAGTTATATTCTTTGTAACAAACTGGTAGTAGTAAGTAAAATGTGACCTGGAGCTCTGTGCACCATTCCAGCCAATTTCCAAACTGGAGGAGGGAGTAATGGGACCCTGATTTATGGCTAACTGGTTAGTCAGAACCATGGGAGGCCCAGACTTGTGATTGGCATCTGAAATGGGGCCAGTTCCACAGGACTGAGCCCTTAACCTCTGGGGTCTCTACTAACCCTAGGTAATTAGTGTCAGAATTAAATTAAATTGTGGGGCACCCAGTTGGCGTCTAGAGAATTAGAGAAACACTTGATGTGGAAAACCCACATATTTGGTGTCAGAAGTGTCATAAGCGGAGAAACAGTTTTCCTTTAGCAGATACATCAAATAGACCTTTTATAGTTTTCATTGCTGTAGTCTGAATTATTTTGCATCCTAATACCCAGTGTGATAATGTTAGAAGGTGGGGCCTTTGCAAAGTGATTAGGTTATGAGGGTGGAGCCCACATGAATGGGATTAGTGTCTTTACCAAAGAGATCCTTCAGGTTTCCCTGGCCCCTTCCCCTCTGTGAGGATACAATGGCCTGGAAGAGGGCCCTCACCCCCCATGCCAGCACCCTGGTCTTAGACTTCCAACCTCCAGAACTGTAAGAAGAAATTTTTTTGTTGTTTAGAAGCTACCCAGTTTGTGGTGTTTTGTTACAGTAGCGTAAAGGGACGGGGATGAATGGTTAAGGACAAAATTTGAATTAAAGGTTTGTGACTTCTAGCCCTGGCTGGTGTATGTAGCTCAGTGGATTGAGCGCAGGCCTGGGAACCAAAGTGCCACTGGTGTGATTCCCAGTCAGGGCACATTCCTGGGTTGCTGGCCAGGTCCCAGTTAGGGGTGTGCAAGAGGCAACCAGACATTGACATTTCTCTCCCTCTCTTTCTCCCTGCCTTCCCCTCTCTCTAAAAATAAATACATTTTTTTTAAAGAAAAATAATTTTGTAACTTCTAATCTCATATTTTACCTTAGTCTGCGCAGGCTGCTATAACAGAATACCATGCGCTGTATGGTTTAAACAATAAAACATTTATTTCTCAGTCTGGAGTCTGGGAAGTTTAAGATCAAAGAGCCAGCAGAATTGGTGTCTCACCATTTCGTGGCTTGTAGACAGCTACCATCTTGCTGGGGGCTCCCATCACCTTTCCTAGGGGCGCGCTCAAGGAGAGGGGAGAGAGAGAGAAAGAGAGCGCCTTCTTCCTCTTCTTGTAAGAACACTAATCTCATCATGAGAGTCCCACACTCATGATCTAACCTAAATTTAAACACCTCCCAAAGGCCCTACTTCCAAATACCGTCAGATTGGGGGCTATGGCTTCAACATATAAATTTGCAGGTATACACCACCATTCAGCCCATAGCATTCTCTAGGCATTGCATCAAACTACCAATGTGAATAAGCAATCATTACTATAGAAGTCAGACTGATGAATACTGTAATAGCACATGCAAGAAGAGTAATTCAGAACTGACCTCATTTGAGCAGAAATAAAAAGCTGTCTCACCCCCATATTGGATCCAGTTTCATTAACCACTTCCCCATCTCATGCTAAAAAATAATGGCATCACATCTTGAAGCAGGAATGTAACTCTGAACTGTCTTCAGCTGTTACATCGTTGCTCTGAACCATTTAAACCTTCCTTTGCAGGAAGCAGAGAGAGCAAAATTCCAGGGGATGTCATTCCCACCACCGTCTATGGCAAGGTTCCCCTAGAGTTCTGTGCTGTACAGGCAGCTCAGTAGTCTAACTCATAAAATAGCTTTTGCTCTTTTAAAAAGGCCTGAGCCCTGACTGGTGTGGCTCAGTGGATTGAGTCCCGGCCTATGAACCCAAGGGTCACTGGTTTGATTCCCAGTCAGGGCACATAACCAGGTTACAAGCCAGGTCTCCAGCTAGATCCGTAGCTGGAGGCAGGTGAAAGGCAACCATACACTGATGTTTCTCTCCCTTTCTTCCTCTCTCCTTTGCCCTCTCTAAAAATAATGAATAAAATATTTTTTAAAAATAATAAACAAAAAAATAATAATAAAAAGGCTGGATCTATTTCCTGTCTCTACAAATTTGTCTATTCTAGACATTTCATATAAATGAAATCACAACACGTGGTCTCTTGTGACTGGCTTCTTTCACTTAGCCTAATGTTTTCAAGGGTTATCCATGTTGTAGCATGTATGAGAATGCAATTCATTTTTTAAAAATTGGTGAATAATATTCCACTATATAGATATACCACACTTGGCTATCATTTGACAGATGTTTGGGTGGTTTCTACCTTCTGGTTATTATGAATAATGCTGCTATGAATATTTGCACCTAAGTTTTCATATAGACATGTGTTTTCATTTCTCTTGGGTATATATACATAAGTGGAATAGGTGGGTCAAATGGTAAATCATGATTAAATTTTTGAGGAACTGCCAAACTGTTTCCCAGGCAGCTGTACCATTTTACATTTCTACCAATGAATGAGGGTTCAGATTTCTCCACATCCTTGCCAACACAAAGCTGGGGCTGATGAAAAATTCTGGTTGCCTGCTCCTCCCAGGAAGATACCATGTCCCTTAAGTGAGAGCTGGGAGAGGAGGAAGCCCTGTGTTGCAGGCTTCACCTGCCTGGAATAGAATTTCTGTTACTTTGAGCAGGAAGTGGGGAGGGAAGGAATGAGTCATAGTTCAAATGCTACAGACCCTTCACTGTTCTCAACAAGTTGTACTAGGTTTTCTTGAATAAATATGTCTTTATTTGCTATATATACCCTAAGGACAATTTTCAGAGACTTTAAAAATAATTTTCACTAGGAATGCTGGTTTCGCTGGAGACTGCAGAGCTCCTGATATTGCCATTCCAAAAGTAGAAATCTAAATGTTTGGCGTTTAAAGTTGCTGAGATGGTAGCAATTTGTTAGACAACATAGATAAGTATCACACAGAAAACTAGAGTTCTGTAAAATTTACTTTGAGAAACACTAAGGTAAGCTAATCAAGCAGTGGAATACATTGAGAATTAGGTTAAGTAGGAAGTGATCATATTGAATGATTCATGAAAATATATTGACTGCACCTGTTTCAACTTTGAGTTATTTCATGTCTGATTTTAAAAAGAAGAGCATATTTTTCTCATATGATAGATTATGGACAACCAAAGCACCACCACCATCTCATACCGGTATGTATTAATTACAGGCAAATACATTTTAGGAGGTTAAGTAAGCCAGTGGGTTGCATACTTTTCAGTTTCACTGACCAAATTATTTACAAAAAAAATATTTGGAGACTGTTGTAAGGTTGCCTACTTCCAATGTTACTTAAGGATGTTGTTAAAAACCTATCTATACAAGTCCTCACCATTTCACGTCAGAGAGGATGTTTAATTAAGCATCAGCGAAGAAAGTTCATAATCTCAGGGTTATGAAGTTTAATCTTTTTTTTTTTTTTTTAAAGATTTTATTTCACCATTTTTAGAAAGAGGGGAAGGGAGAGAGGCAGAGAGCGAGAGAGACATCAATGTATGGTTGCTTTTCACCTGCCTCCAGCCACAGACCTGACCGGAGACCTGGCTTGCAACCTGGTTATGTGCCCTGGCTGGGGAATCGAACCTGCGACCTTTGGGTTCGCAGGCCGGTGCCTTAACCACTGTGCTACCAGCCAGGGCTTGAAGTTTAATCTTTTTAATCCAATGCATTAGCCTTCTAAAATGTCATGTATTCCCCTTATTTTACTTCTCTTATGGTAGATGTCTGTTACAGACTGATCAGAAAATTGGCATTTTGGAACCATTGGAATTTGCCAGCAAAACCAACAAAATGGCAAACTTAACGGGCTCCTTGTTGGGACTAGGTACCACTCCCCCACTTGCACATTCTGGATGAAGCCAAGACTTAACTTCTGTTGATCTATGAAAACCAAAACACTGAGTGAACATTTACTTTGCCAAAATATTTAATAAACAGTTCTATGAATGCATAGCTATCATCACACACTATATTTACATTTTTCTACTCAAGTGTTTGTTAAAGAAACTTGGAGAAGTTGAGGAATTGAAAAGGTAATGACATGTACATTGATATTCAGCCATATATGGAGATGAAGCATTTTTTGAAATGAAAACGTATTGAAAAAAAGAATTTTTAAAAATGTATTGAATGGGGAAGTGGGATGCAGTATGAAATGTTTGATTCACACAACATTTTTCAGGGACAGGCTATTTTGTAAAATAAGGAACGTTTAGGTTTGTTATTAACGTAATTTAGGGTTAAGCCCCAGGCTACTTTTCTGTTATCATAATATATCTCAGCAAAATTCCCCTGTACTTGGAGAGCAGTGCAGCTGCTCTGGGCTTCATCCAATTTAGGCTAATTTCTCTATAATTCTATAGCCAACAGAGTCTCTGGGGCCTCCTTACTGTGATTAAACACTAGCTTTGGCCTTGCCAACGCCACTGAGCAAAGAGTTGGCGTTGCTGGTTTCCAGCAAAGACCAGAATTAAATTCTGTGGAAAATATGTCACTTTTGAAAAAAGGAGTCAGCATTCACTTCTGGCATGGCAGAGCCTCTGGTCCTGGCACCCACTTCACTGTTTGCTGGAGGTAAATGGGATGTGTCACTGGTGCCTCCTTTTCCGTTTTTAATTCCATGCTGCTCCTCCAGAGAGTTATAAGAGTTATTTTCTCTTCCTTTTTCCCTCTTCATGAGAAAAGTCAGGCAATGCACTCATCCCGCGACTTGTTTGGAAGATGAGGAGTAACTTGGAGCAAAGAAAAATATATTCCGAACAAATAACATAAGTGTCTTTTCCCTCCCTTTGTCACAAGATCGCATTTTGAAGTAAATAATGATTCTGGCAACAACAAAAAAGTCTCCCCTCTGGACTTACGGTGGGGAGGAAAGCTCAGATTTCATCAAAACAGAAGGAGAACTGAGCGGATGACACTCCACACTTCATAGACAGGTCAGGATGGTCCTTCCCTAAAACTGGGCTTTCTCAGCTATAAGGGCATCTGTGCACCTTACAGCCAACAGGAAAATCACCTGGGAATCACAGCTCTGGGTCAAGCTTTGGGGACCAGTCATTTGGTAACAAGGCTAATAACCAAGACAGTACCTAACGCTGACAGAATCAGAAAGTCTAGGTCAAGCAGACATGTTGAAACTAGAGATCCGCAGGGTCGCACAAGTTCAAGATTTAAAACCTAAATGATGAGGTGATTGACAGGGAACACGCATGGCCAAATCAGGGACTGGGGTGAAAGGAAAAGCGTTTTCCCAGTGTGTTTGGGTCTCGTCACAAGCAAAACCAAGAGAGGGTAGATCTCTTCCACAAGTATTTACTAAGCAATAACAAAGCCTGTACTTGGGAAAGAAATACAAAGATAGAGGAAAGATTTTCAGAGCTATACATTATAGATTGGACATACATATCTTTTTTCACTCCCTCCCAGAAGAATAAAGCAATTTTGTCCTTTAAAGGCATAACCCTGTGAGGATGGACTAACAGAGGAAAAGAACGACAGCAACATTTTTGAAATTGTAAAGCTGGTGAATGAGTGGTGAATGACTTAGGATGAAAAGGGTGAACGGTAAGCATGAAGTAAAATAAAAGTTACAGAAGTCCCAAAAAGCTTAGGACTCAGAGGCAGCAGCTGCTTTTGGAAAAAGGGCTGAAGCTGTGGTTGAAATTAGATAATTAGTTGAAAGTCTGTTAAAGCAAGAGCAACCAAACCAGAAGCAATGATCATCCCTCGCACCCAGATTGGTCTTAGAGTAAAATGTGAGAGCTTTTTTGAAGAAATGGCTAATACCAAGACTGGAGTGAGAAATGTATCTTGTCATATCAAGTAAAAATGAAATCAACAAAAACTATTAAGATCATGTAAACAAGATTCAGGAGCCAATTTGAAGAGGCTCCCACAGAACAGTAAGGACAATAGCTGCAACGAATTAAAATCCATCACATCTGATCCTGTTGTTCTCCTGCTTGAAGTCATTCTGTGAAATTCAAATTCTTGCTGTTGGAAAAGCCCACAATCTGGCCTCAAGCTGTTTTCCCAGTGACTTGTCTCTACTCTTTGGTGCTCTAAAACTATACATCCTTTCTCTGGCCCCTGCACATTCTATCTTCAGGAGAGCCCTGCCTCTCCCCTCTGCCTCCAATCTGCATGGTCCGGAAACTTACCCATGAAGACCCACATCAGTGGAATCTTTCTCACCCCTCAAGCAGTCTATCCTTATCTACCCACCGCATTGCATTGTATCAATTTGTTAACTACTCTGCGTGCTCCATGAAATCGGGCTGGGTTCGTACCTACTACATATCTTTCCACTTTTTTCACCTTCAGCCTCTGGCTCAGGATCATTTCTCCAATGAACAAATGAATGGATAAGAGAGGGAGGGAAGAAGGGAATAAGTCCATCCACTCTTGGTCTTTTCAAGACTAATTCTTAAAGTGCAATCCCTCTTCCCACACATGAGGAAGAATCTTATCCAAGTCCAGTTAGTTCAGGCTTACGTTTCTGTCCATCATCTATCTATCTATTTATCATCTATTTTCTATTCATTATAATAAGCAACATACCTAGCTCAGGATTGTTCTTTGATTCAAGATGGCTAAAGTTGTGCTGATAAAACTAATAGATATTGTGCCCTTAGTGGAGGACCTTCCCTCCTGATAGCTACTTATTTCTTCGGGGTGCCTCGGAACAATTATTCGAATAACTGGATGTATCATGGTGCTGAAAAAGTGATTTCTGGTTAAGGGTGGTCCGGTGGTAGTGGTAGCAAACCCTGGGCATGTGCTTCATGCGTTTTAATATATGTAACATGTGTGTACAGCCTAAGTAGCTTCTTCATTTAACTACCTTCTTGGAGAAAAAGGCCTGAACCTATCCTTTGCATATACCTCGAGAGTACCCCTTCACACATCTGTTCAGTAGATGCTGTTTCTAACTGGTAGGATTATTTCCAACAGCAGGCAGTAAATAGAACTTCCATTCCCACTAAGCCTTCTGGCCTTTCTATACATCCCAAGTAAGTATTAAGTAGTGTCAAGGTAAACCATCGAAAACCCTTTCCTAGTTCCCACCATACTGAGTCCCTCTAAGAAGTATACACATGATCCTGGACATGGACAACTGTGTGGCCTGAGGGAGGGGGAGGGGGTGCTGGGTGGAGGTGGGCAAAGGGGAGAAAAGTGGGGACAACTGTAGTAGTGTAAACAATTTTAAAAATGTAAAAATGAAACATTTTCTTAAAAAAAGAAAATATATTCTGGCTAAATTAGAAAGCAAAGAACGGAGTGGAACAAAAACAATGCCAGAGTGCTAAAGATGGGGCCAGATATCAGGGCCAGCCCAGAAGTCTTACACAATCACAGAGGACGGAATACTCATCTTTGTGAAGCACTAAGTAGGCGTCTTCCCCGAGGGAGGGTTAGAATTCCCTGTCACATCTTTTTAGCTCGCTGGACCTCGGCAGAGGAAGGAACTCATCAATTACAGGCTACTCAGATCCCAACACAGTTTCCAAAGCACTTTTGTTTCTCAAGCCCCATATTCCCAGAACCAGCAAAATTCCTCTTCTTATTGGGAGGTAGGAAATGCCAGAGAGCTGCGAGTGGAAATCTTTAGCCATTGATGACGATAAGTAAAGACTGGTGGAGTCCTGCCTTCCCAGATGGCGGCTGTGGGAGCATCTCCCAGCACCTGCTTTGCTCCAAGGCTGTGCTGCCTGGGCACCAGGGATCTGCTTCAGGCAAGCAGGGTACCCGTTAGAGTTCACCCAGGGCCCCATTCCTGTTTCCTGTTTCCATCTCATGATCACTACCCATCTAAACTATCCCCAGGGAAGAAGGAGCAATATGAAGCCAAAAGTAATGAAACTCTAGCAACATGCTATGTTGGCCCAGTGTTTTACTGTTTCCCTACCTCATTTAGGGAGCATGACAAAAATAAGGCCAAAGGTGGTTTCTTTGTGAGATTAAGTGGAAAGGACGAACAAGGTGTCACATTGTCTGAGAGGCAGCGGTGAGCTTTCGCGGGCGTTTGGAACTAAGCGGAATACAAAGCGTGAGTTAGAAGTCTAGGGGATGATGTATTCTTTGCCTCTTCCAGTTTCTGGTGGCTGCTGGCATGCCCTGGCTGGTGGCCACAGGCCATACCTTCAGGGCCAGTATCTTCACATCGCTCTCCTGTCGCCTTCACATTGACTTTTCTGTTACGTGTCTGTCAAATCTTCACTTCCTCTTAGAATGACACCTGTGATTGTATTTAGGGCTCACTGGATAATCCAGGGTAATCTTCCCATCTCGACATCCTTGAACCTTAATCCCATCTGCAAAGATTATTTCCAAATGAGCTAACATCTACAGATTCCAAAGATTAGAACCTGATGTTTTGGGGGAGTCACTATTCAGCCCCATTTTCTTTTGCCCTTTTTCTGTCTGGATTGTTTCCTATACTGTTGAATTTTGAGAGTTTTTAACATAATAGTCTAGATACAAATCCTTTGCAGATATGTGGTTCACAGGGATTTTCTCCCAGTTAGCGGCTTGCCTTTTTCACCCTCTTCACGGGATCTTTTTGCAGGATGGAAGTTTTTCATTGTGATGAGGTTCAGTTTATCAATTTTTCTTCTTTGATAAAGCATGCTTTTAGCATCAAGTCCATGAACTTGTCCCCTAGCCCTTAGTTCCAAAGGTTTTTTTCCCAAGTAGTATCAGGTCACTTCTAAAAGGCATTATAGTTTTATGTTTTACATGTTTCTAAAAGTTTCATGTTTTATACTTAAATCCATATTTTTCCTGTTGTTTGCCATGATGAGCTTTATTACATAGTTACAAAAGTTTCCAGGATACTGTGGTAGATTGTATTACTGTTTGCATTTTTCCCAGGTCTGAGGATATACACTATAGCTGTGATTCAGGAGCCAAGAGACCATCGCTACCACTTTAGATGTCTTTCAATGCCCACAGAGAACACAGCTGTAGAAACCCTCAAACCCTACAAGCAACGCTTCTTGCCAGGGGACATAGGTGAAAAGGTAGGAAGGTGGTCCCATCTCACTTATGTCTTCCACATTGCTCCAAGTACCTCTCATTGGCAGAATCAAATTCTCGACCAGAACCCATTCACTGTGTCTACGGTACAGGTCACTAAACTTCCCAGGTGCACCTTTCAGCACATAGTTTCTTCTCCTTCCTTTAATTGAGTAAAATAAAGCTCATTTTTATAAAAATGGAACAAAACTACAGAAATCACTCAACACAGAATATTCAGCTCAATGATTCATCTAGGCAAACCTTTGTGTAGCATCGCCCAGGCTGGGAGCCAGACTGTCAGCCCTGCAGGGGCCCTTCTCTTTCTCCTCCCTGCCACTTCCTGCTCCTTTCCTCCTATGTGACAACAAATCTGGCTTCTATGGTAATCCCTTTGGTGGGATTTTAAAAAATTGCCAGTTAACCCCCACCCCCCCAAAAAAAAAACACTGCCGTTTCATTTTGCCTGTTTAGGAGCTTTCTATACAAAGAATTGTGCAGTATTATAGTCTGGTGTCTAGCTTCTTTGCCCAACATTGTGAGGTTAATCCCACTTGGCGCAGGCAGTGACAGGGCTGTATAGTATTCCACTGTATAGCTATACCACCATTATGTATCCTTTCTGCTGTTGATGGGCTTTGGGGTGGTTTGCCGGTGTGGCTGTTATAGATTGTGCTGTTATAAACAATTACGTGCATGCCTTTTGGTGCATGTATGTGTATTTCATTTAGGTGTATATGTAGATGAACATGATGTCATATTTTGAGTTAAATTTTGTATGAGATGAGGTTTAAGTGAAGATTCTTTTCTCCTCCTCCCTCTCCCCTCCCTTTCCCCCTCTTCCTCTGTCTCCTCCTCCTTCTCCTGCCTATGGATGTCCAATTGCTCTAGCATCATTTGTTGAAAAGGCATAACAGGTTTTTATTTTTTCTTTTTATGTTCCAACCAGAGTGATCCCCTAAATTAAAAATCAGACCATGTCATTCTCTGTTTTAAATTCTTCAGTGGCTTCTTATTGAACTAAGAGGACACCTACTCTCTAACCTCATCCTGGGCCACCTTCACCCAACACCCCACTATGTCCAGCCATCCTACCTTCTTCTCCTCCAAATACGTCCATGCCTTTGCCCTTGCCTTTCCCTCTACTTGGAGGGTCCTTCCACTAGCTCCCCCTGACACTGGTTCTTTTGATCCCTGAAGCTTCAGTTTAAAATCATCTTCTGAGATAAAGCTTCTCTGACTACCCTATGAGAGTAGGGCCCTCTACACCTCACCCACCATTCTCTGTCCTAGCAGCCTGCATATGCTTTTCACAGCCTTGATCATCATTTGTGATTGCTTTATTTACTTATTCATTGGTTGCCTTCCCTAGTAGATGGTAAGCTCTATAAAAAAGAGGAGAAGGTAAATTTTTTTATCTTGCCCACTGTTGATTCCCCAGTGTGTAGTTCTTGTGTCTGGCATATAGTAGTTTCATTAAAAATATTAGTTAAAATGTTAATATTAGATTGGAGTTTGTGATATGTCCAACTTTGTCCCAGTATTAGGGAGAATGTCCTGTAAACTAGAGTTATGTACAACTAAACAGGCTGCTTGGCATGTCTGAAGTCCTTTTGCTAGAACAAGATGACAGAGAGGCATTTCAATGCCTTGAGAAGCCTGACAAAGCATCTATAGTTCTTCTCAACTCTGAGACTACGGTGCAGGAAGTGGTGGCAGAGAAGCCAATAGTTCCATTACTCAAGAGTTCATATTTTAGACAAATCCATGAATGGTGGAGGGAATGGTTTGGAGGATCATACATTAGGAAATAGGTAAATACAAGAATAAGAAGGCATATGGGAACAAACACTCCTCAATTTTCTTCTGATTCTTTTCCTCCCCTTCCCCTATGCTGGGGTTGACCACTCTTAGCACTGGTCAATATCTTAATCTGCTCAGGTTGCTGTAACAAAATACTGTGGACAGGATGGCTTAAACAATGACATAGCTCTGGAGGTTAGAAGTCCAAGATCAGGGTGCTGGCATGATTGGGTCCTGGCGAGAGCTCTCTTCCTAGTTTGCAGATAGCCACCTTCCCACTGTGTCCTCACATGGCAGAGAAAGATGGGTGGGGGAAAGTACTCCCTCTTTAGTGTCTCTTCCAGTAAGGACACTACTCCCATTGGACTAGGGCCCCACCCTCATGACCTCACTTAAACCTAATTGTCTGCCAAAGGCCCCCACCTCCAAATACCATCACAGTTGGGAGGGGGGGATTAGAACTTCAATATATGAATTTGGGGGTAGGACACAAATATTCAGTCTATGCAGTCAGCAAACATTGTTTTGGGGAACATTAAGATACTTTCAGAACAACTGAGATATTCTTTGTCACTGAATGATGGATAGAATTCTATATGTCATTCACCACATATTCACTGAATATTCCTTAGCACTCACCTAGGCATGTGGGGGAGTGATGTAGAGCTGACAGAAGGAAAGAAAAACTTCTGATATACTCAGATATATGCTAGGGCAGGAAGAATAGGAAGGCACTCCAAGTTCTTGGTGGAGGAATAACCTAGACTGGGGGTACTTGAGAAAGTATCTGGGGCAGGCAGCAAACTACCGCATGGTACGAAGGACAAAGTTTTCATGTATTACATGTATTACATACAGTTCAGCACTCAGGCTTTGTGCTGAAGGCTGAGGAGATGCTAATTCAGTCAAAAAGTGGTCAAGGGCTTTCCTGGTGGAGTGGGAGGCATGTGCATGTGCTAGAAACATGAGAAAACATGAGTGTTCTGGGAACTACCATTGACTCAGTAGAACTAGAGACCAGATTCAGAGCTGGAGGGACCCAACCTGGACACACCCAGGGTCAAATCCTAAAGTTAATGACAAACCCAGAAGGATTTCAAGCATGGGTGAGATTACATTTCAGATAAATGAACCAGACAGCAATGTGACAATCACTGGAGGAGAAGAGTGACCAGAGGTAGGGGGGCAAATTAGGAGGCTATTGAAATAATCAATAGTGAAATGTGAGAATTTATGGTTCCAAGCAGAGGAAGATGGGATGGGGAAAAGGAAAGGGATTTTAGAGATGCATAAGGAAGATCTCTGGATGGGTGTAAGAAAGGGAAGCTCCTGGCTCATTCCTTGGGGATAGGTGGAGGTTCCATTCAGTAAAACTGGGACCCACAAGAGAAGCACAGTTGGGGGATGGGAAGGTGGGGGTATACTCAGGTAGCTTCAGCTGTGGGCCCAATGGCTTCAGGATGCCTAAGCAGCACCTTACAGGCATGTTGAATTGACTATTGGATATACAGATGTGACAAGATGAGATGTAAATTTTATTTTATTTTATTTTATTTATTTTTTCAATGTATGGTTGCTTTTCACCTGCCTCCAGCCACAGTCCTGACTGGAGACCTGGTTTGCAACCTTGTTATGTGCCCTGGCTGGGGAATCGAACCTGTGACCTTTGGGTTCGCAGGCTGGAGCCTTATCCACTGTACTACCAGCCAGGGCCGAGATGTAAATTTTAATTTTTTTCTTCCTCTTTCCTCCCTAAATGTTCTCACTATTCTTCTAGCCAATCAGCAACACACATATGGCCTCAAAGAGAATTTAAATGTAATAGCTGTAGAAAAGAGGGGAAATGTTAATATTCTTTTTTCCCCTTCTGGCTAGACTCTTGAGAGTCAAAAGGGGAGGCCCTAATGGAACAGCAGTTGGAGTTATGCCATGAAAGGTGATGGTGCAGCTGTTCCTATGGGCACAACCAGCCAAGAGTGAAATACAAAGTTTGGGGCTCAAGCCAAGGAGTCCTGGCCATTTGCACACTGAGAGAAAGAACTGGTTCAGGTTGGAAGCTATTTCCCATGATAGTTAACTGGTATGCAAGATTTGGAGATTAATGATTACATTTCACTAACATTAAGCTTGTTTTATGTTAGGAGTTTTGATGTTTCTACGAATAATCTCTGGAGGTACTTTTATGGTTACAAGATGGGGAACAGAATGGTTATGAATATGCTTTTACCCAAGGGCCTTCATTCTTGTGAATATTTTCTGCTTCATCTTACACCTGTGTCAACATCCTCATCTCCTTAGAGTTTCTTTTCACAAGCAGTGGTTAATAAAGAAGCTTTTGGTCTCTGGCTTTAGGTAGGATTTTAGTAGCCAGTAAAAATAGAAAATAGAAGGCTCATAAAAATGTAGGACTTCATAAAAAGTACAGAAATTATAAGTACATTGTATATGATGATGAGGCCTATATTATGCATCTACAAAAGAATTAGAATGAGAATACTGGGAAGGTGCAATGTGACCATCTACACTTAGCTGAGGTGACCAAAAATGGGAAGACCCTGGAGACAGAGAGGGGTGTGTGTGTGTGCGTGTGTGTATGTGTGTGTGTTTCCTATGCAATACATTCGGTACACACCTGGGCCATAGTAGGTGCTCTATAAATACTTGTTGAATAAATGAACAAATGTTGAACTAAATGTGTTCATTACAAGCTAGCAGAATTTCCAAATATCTATTTTTCTTCTTGGACCACAATGATTGCTACTCTAGGCAAATGCATTTTTGGTTATGTTCCAGGCCAAATAGATTTGTAATAACATTTATATAATAATCATTACACACTCTTCGTAGAGTATTCGTAATTGGGGAGGAATTTCAGCCTAAAATCCAGGCACATTCTTTTAAATTAGATTGTTCCTCTAAAGGGCGGACAGCGGCTGCAAAATAGTTTGTTCTTCCCTGCGCGTCTCTTCCTTTTATTTGTCTTCAAAGCATCCTTATTTGGTAAGGAAATAATCAGAAGAAAGATCAAGAAACAAACAAACAAAAACGGCGAATAGGGCTAGTTTTGTCCCTCGCGCCACCCCGTAGTTCGCGGCAAACTCCGGGGCGGTGCGCGCGCGCTTTTGAATTCCTGCGCAATTACAGTTGCGGAGGGTTTGGTTTGTTGGCAGGGCGCTGCGGTAGCGGCGGGAGCTTGTTGGGGGGCTACATAGGACCAGTTTTTAAGACATTCTTGGCCTGGGCTTCTCGCCAACCAGATCTTTTTGTCCCCGGAGTGTGACTGCCACGCCGCGCGGCTCGGGTAAGGGGGGCTTTTCTCGGACCCCTGCCCGCGCGCCGGCCTACGTGCGGGGCCGAGTTTACCCAGCCCTTCCCACCCCTCCCCCAGCCGAGGTCTCTGCCTTTGCTTTCCCAACAGCTCGAGGCCTAGAAGGAAAGTTGAAAACGTTGGAAATTGGGCGTTAAACTGGAAACTGTCCTAGGATTCATCTTTGCGACCCAAACTAGAGTTCGCATCTGAATCACCGGGTAGGGTGGGAATTTCATGAAAGCAAGCTTTGTCTAAGCGAAGCCTGGCAGTCCGTACTTTTTATGGAAGCTCCATAGGAGGAAACGGTGGTGAGAGTTGGGAACCCCTGATCTAGCAGGCTGCCGTGGTTTTATTGCACAAGTGGCGTTTACTGCTGGGTACCAGGACGCCAGCGAGTTTTTTGCTTCAGGGGTCTTAGTTGTGCCCCAGATGGGTCACTGGGGCTCGGGCCAGGCAGAAACAGTTCATTACTTCAGGCGAGGGAGCCGCAATTCCAGTTTTTAAGGAAGGCTAGAACTGGTGAAAGATTTCTGGTGGGCGTGGAGGTGGTTGGAGGTTGAGAAAAGAGCGTGAAGCCCAGTTCCCAATTTGAACCCTTCAACTAATGTTGCTTCCGATGTTCAGGTGAGCTGGCTGCGCAGGTAGAAGAAGGATTTTAACAACCAGCCCTCTATAAACTCATGAATTCGGGATTAGGGGAAGCTGTCTGTGCCTCTACCCACCAGGAATACTACTGAAGGTGTCAAGTGTGAATGAAGGATTTTGGAAATAATCTGATCGGACATTTCCCTTTCTGTAAATTATGCTTTTTCTCTATATTTGGATTCTTTTTTTCCGATTATCTTTTTCTCTCGTTGCTTTGCTTTCCCCTTTTTCTACTGGCTATCAACGCTTTAGCTTTGCCAGTAGTATCTATTTGTTGAATCGTACTGTAGCTTAGAAGTTCATGAAAGTGGCTCTTCATTGTAAAGGATGGCAAATCTGAAGGCAGTGGTGATTTGAACCTTTGAGATGATTTCTTTTTCCTTGGCACAGAGTTTTAAAAGAGGGTATCTATTAAGGTTCTATAAAAAAATAAAGCAAATGTTCTCTGCTTCGCAATATTTTGTAGACAATGAGTTTATGGACATTTAGGAACAGTTTGCTTTACAATTAACTAACAATGTGAAATTAACTTTAAAAAAATAATTAAGATCCTTTTTGTAAATTAAAAACGGCTACAGAAGAAATTAAATACTTGGATTAACTTGCATGTTATGAGCAGTATGTGCATTTTATTTGTATAGACAATTTTTATAATAGCTTACTGAGATATTCACATAGCATATCATTGAAAGGATGTAATTCAGTGATGTAGTCAATTCTAGGTTTAAATATATTGAACCACTACCTAATTTAGAACATTTTCACCCTGAAAAGAAGCCCCACACCCACTGGGTACTATTCCACATCCTCCTTTTCCCCCAGCCCATGGCAGCTGCTAATCTATTTTCTGTCTGTGGATCTGTCCATCCAAATGAAATTCAATATGTGGCCTTTTGTGTCTGGCTACTTGCACGTAGCATAATGTTTTCAAGGTTCATTTGTTATTATATATATCAAAAGTTTATACCTTTTAATAACTGAGTAATAATTCTATTGTATATTATTTGTATTTAACAATTATATTCTATCATTATCTGATAGATACTACTGTTTCCTCGTTCTGGCTATTATGAATAATGCTGCTTGCATTTCAGGAAGTGTGAGATGGAGACTTAACACTTTACCTTTCTGTACTAGGTGATTATTTAAAAATCAAATGTATATATTTTTCATTAAGACCCTAAAAATCCCAATTATGGCCTTGATTAAATAATTATACCTATATGAGTTTCAGTTTTCTTACTGTAAATAAAATTGGACTAAATATTTGCCCTGATCTTTTTCAGTTCTCAAATGTTATGCTTATATGATAAAATGAGTGATAATATCATAGGAAGTTGTTCTTCATGAATGAGAGTTGTGTTCTTTATTACTACGGTGTAATTTTCAATTTATTTTTGTCATAGGACTTAGAGTGATTATTACAATGGAAGAAATCAATAATTTCAAGACACCTAGCAAACTACATGAAAAAAGAAAATCTGGTGAGATGTAAAACCTTCCTTCATTGTTATTGTTATTAGAGCTGTCTTATTATAATTTGGTGCTTTAATTATACACAATTTTAGAAAGAGTCCTCTCTGTAACATTGATCTTAACAAATAAGACTTATTTTATAGGCCAGGATATAGTCATCTATGAGCTAATTTTATTGACATTGTAATAGATTTGGAAGTTCTTGCTTGTGAAGAATCAACTTGAACCATTAGGAATTCCTTATGTTTTCATCTTCTCATACATGCATTGCTCTTGTGAGGGAAAAGTATTTTTTAAGACAATGCAAAGTACAAACCATAATCTTCTCAACAAATAAAAACAGTTGGATATTTTGATATATAAATCAACCCTTACCTCACCTATACACAAAAATGGTCAAAATTATAAAATTTCTAGAAGATAACAGGAGAAAATCTTATGTCATTCATTCCTAATATATAGATTTTTTATATTGATCCAGTATCCTGCAACTATGCTAAACTTACTTATTCTAGTAACTATTTTATAGATTGCTTAGGATACTATCCATTGTACCTTAGTAATGTAGATAAATAGAGAGTTTTACTTTCCTAAACTGTATTGCTTTATTTATTTTTTCCATTCCTTATGGCACTGGTTCCAGCATATTTTTGAATAGAAGAGGTGTGAGTAGATCTTGTCTGGCGCACATAAGTACAATGTTATATTAGATTCAGGGTTTTTATGTTTGTTTTGATGTTTTGGTAATGGACTGTTTTTAAAGTAGATTCATAGCAACAGTAAGTAGAGGGTACAGAGATTTCCCATACACCCCCTTGCCCCACACAGGCATAGCCCTCCTCCCACCAGTCCATATCCCCAGCAGAGGCCCTTTATCAGGTTGATAATGAGGAACTTTTCTTTTATTCCTGATTATCATTATTATGAATGTGAGGTGAACTTTGGCAAGAGTTTTTTCAGAATCTGTGGGATAGTTTTTTTAGTTTGTAGATATGGTAAAATAACATGTTAATTTTCAAATGTTAAATCAACCTTTCACTCTTGGGGTAAAGCAAATTCAGTTACGTGTTTTATATATTGCTTGATTCAGTTTGCTAACATTTTCGGTGTTCATGAGAGAGATTGGTCTGTAGCTGGGTTTTTTTGGGAATGCATGTCTAGTTTGGGCATCAGGGTATTACTCTGTATTCAGAAAGTAAGACAGGAAATGTTTGAATGGTATATATAGAATCGATAGAATTTCTTTAACTGGTAGTATTCACAGTAAAGCAGTGTGGCCCTGGAGTTGCCTTAGTAGGCAGATTTTAACTGTCATTTGACTTAGTAGATATTGGGTTATTCCAGTTACCTATTTCTTCTTGTGTGAGGTTTGTTAGTGTTTTTCAAGGAATCTGTCCGTTACTTTTAAGTTGTTAAGTTTATGAGCATCAAGTTACTTACGATATACTATTACTGCCCTTCTAATGTCAGCAGGATCTGAGGTGATACCTCCTTTTTGATTTCTGGTACTGATATTTTGTTTCCTTACTTGATCAGTCAGATTTGGTCAGTTTATCAATCTTTGTGAATGTTTCATGAACTTGAAAAGGTATTTTCTGCTGTTGTTGGGGGCAGTGTTCCACAAATACAGTTAGGTCACTGGTTGACTTGTTTATGTTGCTTTGTTCAGGTCTTCTGTATCCCTTCTGAGCTGTCCTATTACTGAGAGGTGTGTCTCCAACTGCAATTGTGGATTTGTCTTTTTTTTTTTTTTCTTTCAGTTCTATCACTTGTTGCTTTGTGCATTTTGAAGCTTGTTATTAGGTAAATACACATTTAGGAAGGTTATTTCTTTGATGAATTTACCCTTTTACTGTTATGAATTGTTTTTCTCTATCTGATGTTGTACTCTCTTTTTGAAGTTCATTTTATGTGGTATTAATTGAGCCTCTCCAGTTTGATTAGTGTTTGAATATTATGTTTCACAACACTCTACTTTTAATTTATTTATGTCTTTATATTTAAAGTGAGTTTATTATGCAGCCTCTAGTTTTATATCTTGTTTATTTTTATCTGCTGTGACAACTCCTGCCTTTAATTGTGCTGTTTATCCACTGCCCACATGTGGTATCTTAAATTTAGGTTCAAATAAATTAAAGTGAAATAAAATGACAAATTTAGTTTCTCAGTTGTACTAGCCATGTTTCAAGTGCTCAATAAGCACATGTGGCTAGTGGCAACTGGACCGGACAGCAGATATAGAACATTTCCATCGTGACCAAGTTCTATTGGCCAACACTGTTTAAACCAGTTACATTTAATGTAATCCTCTATGGTTGGATTTAAATCTATTATTTTTCTGTTGTCCCATAGCAATTTGGTGGTTTCTGTATTTTTTCTAATATTTTTCGCTGCTTCATTTTTGGTTTTTTTTTTTTGTTGCTTTGTCTTAAAATTTTAGTGACCTTTCAGTTTATGATGGTGTTATTCTTATCCTTTGTGTTTTTCATTTAAGTTCCATTATGATCTTTTTTTACTTCTCTATCATAACTTGTGCTCCTTAACATTATTGACAATATTTTTAAAGATTTATGTGTTAAGGCTTTTATTTGCACTTCTGTATCTCTTGTCATTTTGTGGTATGTTTCTTTTGATTTATTTTTCTCCTGGAGTGGGTCATATTTTCTTGCTTCATTCATACCTGGTAATTTTTTTTATTGGTGGTGAGATGTTATACATAGTTGAGAGCTGAACTTTGTTAAATTCCTTTGAAGGGTGTGTGATTTTGTTGTGATTACTCCCCAGCTCTGGGGAGTAATGGCCATTGTATGTGCAGAAAGTACTTAGTCAGATGCTTTAAGGGCAATATCTTTTCAAATCTCTGGAGCCTCTCTTATTTCGTGACTTCCTGTTTAGTTCTGTGCCCCATAAATTCTAGCTAGGTCGGTCTCCTTGACCTCTGGTCTCTGTCTCCGCAGTTTGCCAAGACATCTGAGCTGTGTTTCTTTATGCTATGGCCTGGAAGCTGCCTTTAAGCAGTAAATTAGGGCAATGAGAGGGCTCGCCCCATTTGTTTCTCTCCTCTCAAAGATCACAGTCTGCTCTGTCTATCGTAGGGTATATAAAAAGTCAAGTTTTCTAGATGGCAGTTCTAGGAACAGTTAATTATTCATTAGCAAAAGTAGGGTTCCTCTGTCTTACCATTTTTTATGACTGTATAATGCTCTCTAATATACTGTAGATACAATTATGACTAATGATGATTACTTAGGATATTTGTTTTTGTTTTCTGCAGCCACAAAAGTGAATCCCAGGGTTCAAATATATATGCTTGCATGCATGTACATGTATGTTGTCTCTGGGTACATGTTGTACTGTAGGTATTAGCAAGCTTTTTGTAAAGGGCCAGATAGTAAATGGTTTAGGCTTTGTGGGCCGAATAGGGACACTATTGCGTATCTTTTTTACCTATTTTTTCCAATCCATTAAAAATTTTTAATTTGTGGGCCATATAAAAACAGGATATTTGATGATCCATACTTTAATGGTACTGTAAGACAGAACTCCAAAAGTAGACTTGGTCCAGGGGTCTCCATTTAAAATTAAGATGGATAGTGTTAAATTGCTCTCCAAATAACCATTTTATACTTTTAACAACAGTATGTTACAAATGTTAGGATGCATTCGTAGAGGCCTTTTCAAGTATTTATTTTTTATTTCTTTCTGACATTTAGCATTATGTTCAGCTCCATGTATAAATATTCCTGCCTCCCCGTTTATGCAGAAGCTCGGCTATGGCACAGGGGTGAATGTCTACCTTATGAAAAGGTAAGTATAAAATTTTTAGGTGAACCCTTTTATATGGAACGGATTGGAGATATGTTCCTAATCCTATCTGGCTGCTATATTCCAGTCTTAGAACCTTTTACAACTTTACCAGAGCTCTGCCTGGTATACTTTCCATCTAGCTTTCTCCTAATGGATTGTTGTGAGGGAGCAGCAATTTACCTTATCATTTTCCCTTGTCTTGTGTGGGAAGGGAAAGGGCACCAGCCTGACCAATACAGCATATTTTTAGGTTTACATTGTTTCTATTGTAGGTAGAAATGCTTTCATTAATAAAAAGTAAATGAGTTGAGAGTAGCACAGCAATATTATGGAAGTAGGTATTCTAGAAGCATTTTTGCCATTTAAACACCCCTTTGTGTTTGCTGATTTGGGAACATTTTTTATGTTTAGTGCCTAAAAAAACTTATCTAAGTTATTGTGAAAAAAAAAAAATCTCATAGGTTCATGGCTAGTCTCTTTTTTTCTTTCTTAGAAAAATGTCTTGAAATGTAAAGTATGTTGTTAATAGAGTTATACTACGTGTAACTTAAAAGCTTCACATGGCTGATAATTGGAAAATAGCAGGCCCTGCCTGATCCCGCCACTCCTCATAATGTGTCCATCAGCCTAGGATTTTCCCCTCCTGGTAACCTGAGATTTCCTTTGCTTCTCTGGTAAATTGGATCCTCTGCTTTTCTGTATGTACCTCATGTTGTACTATTTCTTAGTTTTGTTTGTTTTAAAGGTTTTATTATTTTTAGAGAGAAGGACAGAGAGAGAGGCAGAGAGGAGAGAGTATCAGTGTATGGTTGCCTTTCATCTGCCTCCAGCTACAGACCTGACTGGAGACCTGGCTTGCAGCCTGGTTATGTGCCCTGGCTGGGAATTGAACCAACGACCTTTGGGTTCATAGGCTGGCACCTTATACACTGAGCCACTAGCCAGGGCTGTTTCTTAGTTTTAATCTTGTTTTGTTTGAGCATGTCTGGTAGCTCCCTGTGAAAAGGTACATAGGAGATACAGTTTTTGAGAATTTGAATTTCTGGAAACGCTTTCATTTACCCTCATACTTGAATGGCCCTTTTTGTTTCTGGGCCAGAATTCTCGTTTGTACAGAATTTTCCTCCAGAATTTTGAGGATGTCATTCCATCATCTGTTACCTTATAATGTTGGTGGTGAGAATTCTGAAGATTTTCTGATTGCTGATTCTTTTATTTTTTTAACCCTCCAACCTAGGACATTTTTCATTGCCTTTCGTGAGAGAGGAGTAGGGGAGAGAGGGAGAGAAACATCTGTGAGAGAGGAACATTACTAGTTGCCTTTTGTCTGTGCCCTGACTAGGGACTGAACCTGCAACCTAGGCATGTGCCCTGACCAGGAATCAAACCCACCACCTTCCAGTTTGCAGGATGCTCCAGCCAGCTGAGCCACACCAGCCAGGGCGGATTGCTGTTTCTTTCTTTCTTTAATTTCATTTTCTAATCCATTTCACAGAATGTGTCTTCTTTTTTTAAAGATTTTACTATTTTTAGAGAGAGGGGAAGGGAGAGAGGGAGAGAGACATCAATTTACAGTTGCCTCCCACCTGCCTCCAGCCACAGACCTGGCCAGAGACCCAGCTTGCAACCCAGACATGTGCCCTGGCTGGGAATAGAACCAGCAACCCCTGGGCTTGCAGGTTGGCACCTTATCCACTGTGCCACCAGCCAGGGCTCTTTTTCTTTTTTTCAAAGATTTTATTTATTATTTTTTCAGAGAGAGGGGAAGGGAAAGAGGAAGAGCGGGAGAGAAGCATCAGTGTGTGGTTGCCTTTCACCTCCCTCCAGCCACAGACCTGCCTGGAGACCTGGCTTGCAACCTGGTTATGTGCCCCAGCTGGGGAATCGAACCAGCAACCTTTGGGTTTGCAGGCCAGTGCCTTATCCAGCCAGCACTACTGCTGTTTCTTTTTCTTACCTGTTATCTGTTCCTCCCAATGTTCTGAAACCTTGTATGATCTGTTTGTCATCATTGTTAATAAAATTTCACAGTGTTATACTTGGGTGTGTGGCTTCTTGGATTCTGAAAAATTCCTGTTCTTAAATTTTTAAGAAGTTATTTTAAAAATTGTTGATTATTTTACCTTGGTTTTTCTGTTCTTTATGTGGAACTCCTATTTGGATGTTGCCCTTACTGGACTACTCTGGCTTTTCGCTGATTTTCTGTTTTCTCTGTCTTTTCCAACCTCATCCTCAATACTTCTGTTGAGTTTTTCATTTTTGTCTATATTTTTTTTCAATTATCTGAAAGTTTTCCTTTTTAAAGTGGCATCTTAAGTCTTTTGGGAGTGCTAGAAATGTTCTATATCTTGATCTGGATGGTGATAACAGGAATAGGCACATATGAAAACTCATTGACATTCAGAATGCATATGGTCATGAATTACTGTTTCTGTATGGTTCACAGGTTTTCAGCTTTACCAGTAAACCTCAATCTAAAGAGCCCCTTTCATAGCTCATTTTCAGTCTTGGGAAGCTGGTGGGGATAGGGAATGAACAACTGTCTAGTGATACAGAATCAGGGAGGGTATCTAAGTGGGAATCTACTTGCTTTTGGAATAACTGTCAAGACCTTCATTGGGCATGTTAAGTCATTTACTTTCATTTGTTTTCCAGCTTCCAAAAGTTTTTTGCTATTGTTCCTTCTTACTTCCATCCTTGTTGTTGGGTGTATGTTGTAAAATATCCATTTGCTTTTATTTTAGTGAGGCTTAAGAGGAATCAAAATTATATGTGTATGTTTAAGTTACAGTTTTGGTCTAAAAGTGTTAGGATTAAATCAAGTTTGTATCCCTAAATTAAATCCAATATACTGCAATAATTTTTATGAATAATTTTGAAAATATATTGATAGATGCAGTTTGCTATTTGTTTAGAATTTTTGCATCCATGGTATAACTGACATAGGCCTGTGATTTTCTTTTTTACTGCTGTTTGTTTGATATTTTAAATTAAGGTTATACTAGACTCTTGGCTCGTTTTTCGTTCTATTTCTTGAAACAGGTCAAATGATAGTTTAAATGGTGAGGGCTTAAAACTTGAAAGTTTAGTATACTCACCTGGGAAGTTATTTAGGCTTTGTATTTCTTGTGGGAAGATTTTAAACTCTTTATTAAATGTTTTCTTTCATTAATTTTCTTAGATTTTTCTAAGAGTTTGACCATTTTGTCTTTTAAATTTATTGGTGAAAAACTTTAGTATTTATTCACTTATATATTTAAATCTCAGCTGTTACCATTGCTGTCCCCATTTTTATTGTAATATTACTTTTCCCTCCTTTTATTTATTTTCCTTGTGCAATGTGATCAGAAATCTGCTTTATTAGCCTTTCCTAACTTATAGCTTGGCAAAGTATTATATCCAGATTTCATAAATATGTTTTTTATCATTCTGTAGATTAGGATATGTTATGAAAAAGGTGAGGATGGAGTTGATCACTGAAATCTAAACTTCAAGGGTTATGGGTACCCCTTGAAACTTAAAAACTGTATTTTTCATAATAAAATAACATGAAAGAGGTTATCCCCAAATGCTGTTGTTATCTAAAACTGGAGGTGTAAGAATAGTTTAGATAAACATATAAATGATAGATGTATATCTATTAAAAGATCTAGTGATCCCATAAGGTGCCGGCCTGCAAACCCAAAGGTCGCAGGTTCGATTCCCCAGCCAGGGCACATAACAAGGTTGCAAACCAGGTTTCCAGTCAGGTCTGTGGCTGGAGGCAGGTGAAAAGCAACCATACACTGATGTCTCTCTCCCTCTCTGCCTCTCTCCCTTCCCCTCTTTCTAGAAATAATTAAATAAAATCTTAAAAAAAAAAAAAAAAGATCTAGTGATCCTTTGAGGACATATTTTTTTTAATTTAATTTTTTTAAAGTCCTGCAATCACAGAGCTATGCTTATGAGGTAATACAAAGCTAAATGGATTTTTGGTTCAATCTATTGCTATGTTCTTATAGATAAACTTCAGTTTTTTAGGTTTTACTAACTTTGTGCCTATATGCTTCGTATACTTTGTTTTCATAATTCACTGTACTCATAAATAAATGGCCACCTTGTCAGGTAAACCTTTCTCTGACTTTGTTTTACCTGTTTGCTTATGTAGGTCTCAAAACATTTACACATTAAATGTTAAGATGGCTGATCTGTTTAGAAAATAGACAACTTACATTTTTTATTTGTATGTATTATTATTGCATTAAACTCCTATCTTTGAGTATGTAGCAAAAGGTATAAGGTGGATTGGTTAGTGCAAAGGCACAATATTTGCTGGTGAAGAACATTCTGCTATTCTTTGGATGATTACATGTGGGCCAAATGTTCCTTGTATATCTCTCTTAAATTGTTTCTAGAGATCAGTGCTTCTTACCTTAGCATTCTCGAACTCCTCTCTGGTAAGTTGAGTTAAATGTTTGATAAGCAGTTGGAAGTGGCACATGCTTGAATAGAAAATTTTTAAATGATAATCTTGAAGTTTAAAATTTATAACATTCCATATTTTTTCTTCTTCTTTTCTTTTTTATCTCCTCCCTTCCAGCAATAGATAGCAGACTATTCTTGTAATAGATATATCTGCTATTTACCGCTCAGTTAAAAAGGAAATGTAGCAAAGGTGTTGATAGTATAAAATTTGTAAATTAAAAAAAAATCAACAAATTATTATATCAAACCCTTTTCAAAATTTGGAAGTTCTTGTTAGTCATTTGAAATGCATTATGACTATTAATTTTTATACATTTTATGATTAATTATTTTTTTTAAGATCTCCAAGAGGCTTGTCTCATTCTCCTTGGGCTGTGAAAAAGATTAATTCTAAATGTAATGGTCATTATCAAAGTATGTATCAAAAGAGACTAACTGATGAAGCTAAGATTTTGAAAAGCCTTCATCATCCAAACATTATAGGTAAGTTTAAATTTATTTGGTAGCAGTATCTGGTTTATTCTTATTCTTTTCAGAAACAGTTAATATAATTTCTTAACCAGTTTCAATAACAAAAGTGAAGAGAATGGTGGTAGAGTTTTCTAAGAATCAAAATTAATACGAACATTCTAAAATAAAAATTAGTATTTCATATTCTTAGAAGCTTAAGTATATATGCTTAATACTTCATGGAAATATAGTCATTATGATGCTGGTACTATGAAGAATTCAGGAACATAAAGTGGTCTTCATTTAGATAATTCCCTTGTTTTCCTTTTTAACATTAAGTAGGGCTCATGAGCCATTACATTTAGAAAAGCATAAAACATTTAAAATTTTTAATTTGTGATACTATTTGCAGACATTGATGGCATTTTTAAATTAGATCTGTTGAATTAGTTTTGTAAATAATAGCTGTTTCATTATATATTTGTCAGGGTTAATCCAGGTCTGTTTTTAGTCACAGCACTATAAAAAACTTGAGAATGTTTGTTCTTCCCTATGCTAGTAAGAAAATGTTGTGTTTCTTAAAGGTTATCGTGCTTTCACTGAGGCCAGTGATGGCAGTCTATGTCTGGCTATGGAGTATGGGGGTGAAAAGTCTCTGAATGATTTAATAGAAGAACGAAATAAAGACAGCCAAGGTCCTTTTCCAGCAGCCACAATTTTGAAAGTTGCTTTGAACATGGCACGTGGGTTAAAGGTAACTATGCCGTTATATTTTACGTGACTTTCATGGAATATTAAAAAGCTAATTACTGGTAGGTTCCCCACCAAAGCCCCCCAAAAAGGGGTTACCTTATGGAATCCTTTATATTGCAGATTGCACTATTTTCTTATTTTAATCAACAAAGTTGATTGCGTTAGGCCTTTGCATAGCCTAAGGTAACCCAAGTCAGGTAGTATTGCTTACAGAAGTCACATGTTAGATTTAGTTATAAAAGGATTAAATTTAATATAAATTTACTGATTATTCCTGGGGGTGTAGCCTAAGCCCTTACTGATGTAAATAAGTCTCTTAATAATTGCTTTGTGGAATAAGTTGTGAGCATCAAGAATAGTCATGTATAGGTCAAAGGAAAAAAATCTCAACTTTTTTAAAGGTTTTATTATTTTTAGAGAGAGGCAGAGAGGGAGAGAGACATCAATGTATGGTTGCCTTTCACCTGCCTCCAGCTATGTATCTGGCTAGAGACCTGGCTTGCAACCTGGCTATATTCCCTGGCTGGGAATTTAACCAGTGACCTTTGGGTTCGCAGACTGGCACCTTATCCACTGTGCCACCAGCCAGGGCTAAAATCTCAATTTGTAATCAAATAAATTATTATGTCTCTGGATGGACACAGCATTAGAAATAAAATTCTATATATCTAAATAACTTAAACAGAAGCAATGATGGCCCCAGAAAACTATTGGATGACTTAAAAGCAGATCATTAATGTTACTGATGTCAAAGTTGCACATTATGATTTGAAATAAAATTGATTCATGATTGGTATGGCTCAATGGATTAGCGCTGGCCTGTGAACCCAAAGGCCGCTAGCTCAATTCCCCATTCAGGGCACATAACCAAGTTACAAGCCAGATTGCAAGCCAGGTACCTAGCTGGAGGCAGATGAAAGGCAACCATACATTGATGCTTCTCTCCCTTTCTTTCTCCCTCCCTGCCCTTTCTAAAAATAATGAATAAAATCTTTAAAAAAAAAATTGATTCATAAAATATGAAACTGGAAAATGGCAATATTTTTAAATGTATATTTTAAAATATGTGAAAAATTTTTAAGTGAATAGGATAAACTAAATTATTTCATAAATAAAAATACATATTGTGGAAGTAATAAATTCAAATGCATTCTCTTTATATAAGCAACATTTAGATTAAGCACAGTAAGTGTTTCAAGTTATATCTAAGAATTGTTTGCATCATTTCAAACCCAGTCAGTCATATAGTAGATGCTCAAATGCTGATAAAGGAACAAATAATAGTTTTGTAGGATATTTTTGATTATGGATGAATATCATTAGCAATTCTAAGAATGGTTAATGTGTAAAACAAAATATATTCTTAGATTATATTTCTGCTTCCTCTTGTGAATTTTGTGTAGCCCTGATTCATTATCTTAATTCATTTGAAGAAAGTATTGAAGAAAGTATGTCATTGTGAAGATTTCAAAATTATTCCTAAAAATTTCTAGCCGCAAATAAAGTTGCAGTATATCTTGATATATGCTATAGCATCTTTTGATGTAAAAGCATGGGAGATGGGTTCATAAATAAAAAGCTTATCTTCAAGTAGATATCCATTTCCAGCAAATTGTTTAGATTTCTAGTTGGTATGGCAGACCAAGATAACATGGGACGTTTTCTTCTCTAGCTTCCAATAATTTGAAATGATGGACAAAGTTGTTTAGGAAGGGAGTTCAAATTATATTCATTTGAAGGTTATTTTTATATATATTTAGTTTGTAATTTTGCTCAATTGTGTTAAATTTTCTACTATTTTAGTATTTGCACCAAGATAAGAAATTGCTTCATGGAGACATAAAGTCTTCAAATGTTGTAATTAAAGGTGATTTTGAAACAATTAAAATCTGTGATGTAGGAGTCTCTTTACCACTGGATGAAAATATGACAGGTGAGTAGTAGTCTAATTTTTTACATTTGTTTTTATATAATTTTAAAATTCCTAATTTTTACATATTTAAATAGATAAGTTCATTGTTCATTCTTCAAAATTAAAAACTATTAATAAAAAATGTAGCCCTGTCTGGTAGCGCAGTGGATAAGGTGCCGGCCTCCGAACCCAAAGGTCTCTGGTTCGATCCCCAGCCAGGGCACATAACCAGGTTGCAAGCCAGGTCTCCAGCCAGGTCCATAGCTGGAGGCAGGTGAAGGGCAACCATACATTAATGTCTCTCTCCCTCTCTTCCTTCCCTTCTCTCTAAAAATAATAAATAAAATCTTAAAAAAAATTTTTTTAACATGTATAATAAAAAGTATTTCACCTGTTTCACTCAGCCTCTAACTCCCTCTCACCGTACACAAGATATAAACTACTGTTTTCTTATTAATATGTATTTAACTGAAGATAACTTTGGGAACTATTTCTAACCTAGATTGGGGTTTCAAGTAGTAGGGAATCTGGGAATAGAAAGTACAATTTTAATAAGGTTTCATAAAGGAATTTATTTAGCATCAGTATAGTGACAGTGGGGAGATTATGGAAGAAATTGGAGTGGAGGTGGGGAAGAGGTGCTAGTGAAGGCCAGCCTTTTGCTTTTTCCCCCCGGCCCACCCCACCCATTCTTCTCACTTTATTATAAGCACTGATCATTCCCTTCTTAGGGAATTTAAAATATATTCTCAGCAAGAACCTAGAGACAGCCTCAGGAAGAAAACTTTTGCTTTCAACTACTTAATAAATAACATTTAAATTTTCCTCCTGATATGAATTTTGTTTAGGGCACATGTATACCTTAATTTCTAGCTAAAGTTAATGTCTACAAATTGAATTTAAAAAGTCAAATAGCCATGAGCCTTCAGGCTAAATAACTGCTACAAATTTGAAACTTTAGAAAATGAAAGGAGAATTTGTTGAAAAGAATAAAAAATAAGATTTTTAGCATAATTTTCTCAATCTTAATATAACAAATAGATAAAACTAAGATGTAGGAGGTTGAGTAGATAATAAGATCAACCTCTACATTAGAATATTTGTTAAAATTGACCATATATATTAGTTTGCAAATGAAAACCTCAGATTACAAAAACTAGAAATAGGTTAATGGTTGACATTTATTGTCCTCAGTGCTATACACCTAGATATTACAATACAATTGGAAACAAACCCAAATTATTTAGGAATTTAAAATTCTTACAATTGATTCTTGATTGAAAGAAGAAATCAAATTTCAGTTAAATATTTAGAAAGCAATGAGAATATAAACAAGTCAAAAGCTGTTTGGTATGGGCAAAGTTACACAAAGGAAAATATTTTCATTATTTTCCTTCATAAATACACAACCTTTATGAAGTTGTGTATTTACCTCAAATCAGGAGGAAAGATAAACTCCTGAAGAAGCAGAAATGAATGAATGCGAGTCTATCAATTTTATATCAGTATAATCTGTTTTAGTTTAGGACATGTCAAAGTGAATGTAAAATTCTTCTTTGAGGATACATTTTCAAACCTAGCCAGGATTTTTATGAAAGAATGATAAGTAGAGGACAATGGGTAGACCCAGTCTATACCTTTGTAGGGCTCAATTGAGGATAGAAAGCAGCTCTTGAATAATCCCACTCAAGTATACGACCTTTACAATACAAGGAAATATGTAAACAGCAGTGCCACCGAGCTCAGCCTGGATGTTGAGAAAGGCCTCCCTAATTAAACAGTGGTAAGCTGAGAATTTAAGGATGAGAGCAGCTCCAGTTTCATCCTTTTACATTTGAGATAGGTTTCATGAGAACTGAAAAAGATCATCTTTACCTAAAATCTTTGAATTTAGTTAAGGGCAACAAAATACACCGTTTCTGTATTGACAGAAAGAATGACCGTAAATTTATGACTTTATCAAACTTGCATTGTCAGAACAATTCATCTTCACAGAGAAGGAAACTTGAATGGCAGCATGTTCACATTCTAATCATAGATTTGGAGAATTGAGCAGATGTGTAGGAAATGCACTTGTGGTTGGCTAGAGTCTTCAGTTGGAACTGATGTATTGGACCCAGAGTTCTAGAAAGCGACTCTGCAGCCTGACAGATCTCCGGAGTAACTTAGCCTACTTAGAATGGAGTACGAATCTTTCCTTATCGCCACAGTATCTGTGTCCTATCTGAAGTGAGAAAGAGGAGAGCAAAACAGATCCAAAGTCAGTCAAACAAAGGAAAAATAAAGACGAGTAGATATACATGAAATAAAAAACACTATAAAATGTTAAATAAAGCCGAAATCTGGTTATTAAAAAAAAATGATAAAATTGACAAATGCTTAGTTGGGTTGCTCAAGAAAAAACCCCACTAGTCACAATATTAGGAATGAAAGAGAGGTTATTGCCACAGATTTTACACACACTTAAAGATGAATAGAATATTAGAAACAGTTCTACACCAACAGATTGACAATTTAGATGAAAAGAATGATTTCCTTAAAAAATACAACTTACCAAAGTTGATATAGAAAGAAATAGGAAATATGAATAGCCCTATATGAAAGAAACATTCCCCAGAGAAACCCAAAGCCAAGATGCTTTCCCTGTTAATTTCTATCAAGCATCTTAGGAAGAAATGACACTGATTTTACACGTTTTATTTTTGGTGGGGTTTTTTTTGTGTGTTTTTTTCCCCCCAGAAAATAGAGGAGTAGGGATCACTGCCTAACTGGTTCTGAGACCAGCATTTTTCATAATATAACAAATACATCATGAAAAACATCATAGTCCAGTATCTTTCACAAACATAGAAAAATCCTTAACAAAAAAATAGCAAATTTATTAAAATAGCAAATAAGAGTATATAAAAAGGATAGTACATCTGACCAACTAGGGTTTTATCCTAGGAAAGAAAAGTTAACATTCAAAAGTCAATACAAAGTCGCTGGTTCGACTTCCAGCTAGGGGACATAAGCCAGGTCTCCAGCCAGGTCCATAGCTGGAGGCAGGTGAAAGGCAACCATACATTGATGTCTCTCTCACTGCCTCTCCTGTCCCCTTTCTCTAAAAATAATAAATAAAATCTTTTTTTAAAGAAGTCAATACAATTTACCATATTAAGATTAGAAAACTACATAGTTTTCTCAATAGAGGAAGAAAAATAATTTGACAAAACTACCTTCCATTCATGATTTAAGCAAAAAGCAAAAAACAAACTTGTTAAATAGACATAGAAAGGAACTTAACTTCAGGAAGGGTATCTGCAGGAAAACCTGCAAGCAACATTATACCTGAGTAGAGGACAAAGCCAGCATGCCTGTACTGGTCAGTGTGAATTAACACTGTCCTATAGTCCTAATAAAATCTAGAAAAATAAAAGTCATCAAGATTGGAAAGGAAATTAAATTGTTCATATTGATAGTTGATGTGATTGTTAATGTAGAAAATCTCAATCTACAGAACTACTAGAATAAGAGAAGTTACCTGTTATATTTCTATATATAGTACAAAAAGCATAAAATGTTTAAGAATAAACCTTAACAAAAGTCAGCAAGATACCAAACCCCATAACACATCGCAGAGAATTAATTGAAGGAGGTGTAAGTAAATGCGGGAAGATCATGACTAGATTGGCAGATTCCATCCTGTTTAAGATGTTAATTCTTTCCAAACTGATCTGGAGGTTCTATCCAATCCCGATCAAATTTAGCTGGCTTTTTCATTGAAATGGAAAAGTTGAATCTGAAATGTAAATAGAAATGTGAGTGGATCTGTGTCATTCCTGGGCAGAAGCCAGTATGTGATTAGACCCTTTCCGTTTTCCCTTCCCCTGATTTAGCAATCATAGAAGCGTAGAGATGGTACTTCTCTCAGCCTACTAATAGTGTAGCTTGAAAAATGAAGTGATCTATCTGCTTCAGCTGACAGGTTGCAAATGTCTTTGAACCTAGACAAGACCATCTAGCTCCAGGGTCTCTACTTGACATCACCATCTATCTTATCTTCTTACACTTTCTAGAGAATTTGTTTCTCTACGCCCTTGCCAACCATCCAGCTTTTTGAGTATTTATCAGTTTGATAGGAAAAAAGTAATTCTTACTAACGAGTTGAGTGTATTTTTTCATGTTTAGACTACCTGGCAAATCATTTGCCCTTCTGGGGGACAGCAGGGTTGGGGACAGTGGTTTGCTTGCCTTTCTTAGTGATTTCTAGTGCTTGCCCTGCAGACAATTTTGCCTGTGTTTTACTTGCTTTAGTAACTGACCCTGAGGCTTGTTATATCGGCACTGAGCCTTGGAAACCCAAGGAGGCTTTGGAGGAGAATGGCGTTATCACTGACAAGGCAGACATATTCGCTTTTGGCCTTACTCTGTGGGAAATGATGACTTTATCTATTCCACACCTTACTCTTTCAGACGACGATGATGATGAAGGTACAACTACGTATTTTTAATGTAAATCCCAGTCTGTTTGGTTTGAAATATAAAATTGTATTTTCTTTTTCTATTAACTTAAAAACGAGCAAAGTGATTTACTGGCATGAGGTATAGATTATATTAATATTGATCACTAATTTGGTACCATCTTGGTTTAATTTTATATAATTGGGATGTGGATTAATTCAGAACAGGGAGATAAATTGAGAAAATTCAGAGGAGCAAAAAGTAACTTGAAAAACTCCCCTTGCCTGAGAAGATTAGAAAACTATTCTAGTAAGTGTTGATAACCATGGATTAAATCCATGACAGATTAAATCATCTACACCATGGTGGGACAATTAAGAGACTGGGGTAATAATGAAAAGCATACTGGATGGAATTCTTGTTTCAGAAGGGTAAGTTTTTGCATGATTTAAAAATTATTTTGTTTCAAATCCTTCATGGACAGATAAAACTTTTAATGAAAGTGACTTCGATGATGAAGCATACTATGCAGCTTTGGGAACTAGGCCACCTATTAATATGGAAGAACTGGATGAAACATACCAGAAAGTAATTGAGCTCTTCTCAGTATGCACTAATGAAGACCCCAACGATCGTCCTTCTGCTGCGCATATAGTTGAAGCTTTGGAAATAGATGTCCCATGATCTCATGTTCATAACTACCTGAACTTCAAGTACGGCTCATGTATATAACTGTTTTGTTTACTCTAATACATTTTTGTAGGTACTATGATGATCCATTATTATTAGACTCTTTGAAAGAGGCCTATTTTAGTACCAAAGCACTTTGTTAACATTTGAAAAACTATCTCTGTTATGAAGATATTTCATGGGATCAGCATTTGATATCATAGTGGATTTTCTGTAAAGTTTAAGAAACTATTTTGAGTTTAAGAAACAGGTATTGAAATTTGTTCATAGAGATTTAAAACAATAGCAATATTTGTCTAACATTAATATGGGTAAAGTGACCATTTATTAATGATCTTAAATATTCTATTTTAATATCTTTAAATTAGCACTTTGTAGTACAAAATATGTCTATATTTGCATATCCTTTAAAACAAACTTTGCTCTTCTTCCTGGGCTGATGCGCTTATCAAATATGGTCACTGGAAGCTAAGAGAATATGGCTCAAAAGAATAGCTCCTTGTGTATTTATAAACATTTTTGATCTTTGCTTTCTGTTATTAAATGTATTTTCTGTGCTGGGATCCCTTTTTTATTTATTAATCTAAATCTTAAGCATTTCACAGTTCTGGTGTAAAAATAATAAAACTCTAATAGAATGATATAGAATAAAGGATACTTTAGTTACCAGAGGTGTATTATCTATTTTATACTCCATTGATTTGAGTGTTGTCATTATAGTTGCTGAGTGAATGTGAGTAAGTTTCTTTTTCTTGGCCTTATTTCTTGGTCTACCAGATCCAATATAAATGAGGGTGATTTGGATCAGTCATTTCTGTGAACCAGACTCCTGAGAATTTTCAGTTACCAAATTGTGCTTACATCTCGGGGGTAAGCCCAGCCTTGACTATAGAAAGAATTTTATTTTATTTATTATTTTTAGAGAAAGGGGAAGGGAGAGAGGGAGACATCAATGTATGGTTGCCTTTCACCTGCCTCCAGCCATGGACCTGGCTAGTGACCTGGCTAGCAACCTGGTTATGTGCCCTGGCTGGGAATCGAACCAGCGACCTTTGGGTTCGCAGGCCTTATCCACTGTGCCACCAGCCAGGGCTTAGAAAGACTTAAATTTTACTGTCAAATGGAGGATCTTAGAAAGATTAGGAACCAATGTGCTCTGAGCTTTAAGCAATTTTAGGATCCACTGGAGGGTTCCTATTATTTTCTATTTTTAGACAGAGGGGAAGGGAGGAAGAGGGAGAGAAATAATTAGAGTATACTGAAATAGTGGTAAAAATGAAACTGGAAAAGCCTGTGTTTGTGCTTCCTGTCATCTACCGGATCCAATAAACTGAGACAGGGATTGAATACTTATGGGCTGCTTTATTCAGATGGTCAGCAATCAGAAGACAGCAGGTTTGCACCCTAACAGACTGTCTTCCATTCTATTGTAAATGAGCCCTTTTTATGAGGAAAAAAAAAGGTGTACGTAAAAGGTTTGGAATTCAAGAAAGTGTTAATGAGATCAGAGCAGCAGCATTAGTTCTTTGTCCTGGGCTGAGGTCTTCTTACCTTGAAGCCAAGGTGGGTCTTTCCTCTAGTTCCTGAAAGAACAGCTTTTTACCTACATTATTACTAAGCTTATTAACTGGAGTCAAGGGGGGTCATTCCTTCAGGTCCTGAAACAATAGCTTTTACATATGTTAATTACTAAGGTTATCTGCCTTTACCTGAAACTAAAATTTTCCAGCATTTGAGCTCCCCATCAAAAAGTGTAGTAAATACAAACCATTAACATTTATTATCAAGTATTATGCACTGTACAATTATATGTGCTCTTTTATACAAAGAGCAACTCAGTAGCGACTATGATGTTGCTAACAAGATGACAGGAATTTTTCAGCTCCATTATCTTACGAGACCACCATATATTGTCTGTTGTTGACTGAAATGTCATTGTGTGGCACATGACTATATACTCATATTTTCACTGCCCTAAAATTCCTGTGCTCCTACCCATCCCTCCCTTAGCCACGTTTTTACTGTCTCCAGTTTTCCCTGTCCAGAATGTCATGTAGTTGGGATCATAGAATGTAGCCTCAGATTGGCAGCTTTCACTTGGTAACGGCCATTTAGGGTTCCATCATTTTTTTTGTAATTTATTAATTTATTGTTGTATTACAATTGTTTCATTTCTTCCTCCCTTGCTCTCCCCTCTCCCAGTCAGTCCCTACCTCCTTGTTCAAATCCATGGATCTTCACATTAGCTTCTCAGCTACACCCTGCCCCTTCTCCCCACCCCCCACCCCCAGGTCACAGTCATTCTGCTCCGCCCCGCCAACCCCTCAAGTCTCTGGTTTCTTTCTGCTTGTTTGTTCATGATTTTCCTGTATTGGGTGAGATCATATGGTGTTTGCCTTTCGCCCCCTGGCTTATTTCACTAAGAATAATATTCTAGTTTCAACCATGCTATTGCAAAAAGTAGGAGTTCCTTCTTTCTTTTTGCTATGTAGTATTCCATTGTGTAAATGTACCACAGCCTTTTCATGGCTTCTTTTTAGCGCTGACTAGTAATTCACTGTCTCGATGTAGCTGTTTGTGCATCTACTGAAGGACATCTTGGTTGCTTCCAAGTTTTGACAATTATGAATATATTATAAATATCCATGTGCAGGTTTTTATGTGGATGTATGTATGTTTTTAATGATTGTTATTTTTTTTTAACAAAGAGCCATGTACTATTTTTATAACCACACAAAAAATTAGTACATTCAACTAGAATAGACAGAATTTTAATTGATCCATCACAAAAGCATGAATAAGCAAATAATGTTAATAAAAATTTTTAAATAAAATATTTAAAACAAAAATACCAGTGCAGAAAATAACATTAAAATGTTTGCATTAATTACAATTTTAACACTTCTCCATCCTTTTTGGCACTTAGACTTTTAACTTTTGGAACCATGTTAACTTATAGGCAAATTAAAGAACATAAATGAACATACTCTACATAAAGTCATAACCTGGAAAACTACTTCCCAAGAGAATTATTGCTAGATAGCAGTTAAATGTTTTTTAAAATAAACAATCTGAATACTTCTTTGCTTTTCCAAGTATCCAAAAATTGTAATAGAAAATTTGTTTTTTTTAAAAGATTAAAATATATATGTCATGTTCTCTGGCCTATCAACCAAGATACACTTATTCACTAACCTTGGTTCTGTCACTACATTTCATCCAATGTCTCAGGACAAGTAAAGTGTATTTTAGATGAACAAAAGATTTTAAGTGTGACCAACCACAGGAGTCATCTAATCCTAACAAGGGCGTTCATTGTGTTGATGAATTCCAATTACTGGTAATAAATTCACTGAAGGTAAGTAGTACAATTAGCATACACCAAAAATTAAATGACATTAGTGCAACTAAAAACTAAACTTAGTTGCATTAATTAAATCTGGTGAAAACTGCTTTTAATTAATGATTTTAAGAGATTAAAACAAACTACAGAATTTTGTTCTATGTAAAAGTGTATGAAAATATTTACTATCTTACCCTATTAGAAATTCAAAACATTTTCTGAGTATATTCAAATTGAGCTCCTACCTGTAAAGTGAGAATTCTGTGTACGGAATTCAGGAACTACCCTGTAAAAACTGGGCATGAAAATGATGTCTTCAAATTTGCCTCTTTGCTTCTGATTCAGCATGAGATAATTCTGGTTCCAAAGTTCTATATAAAAGATAAGTCTTCACATTTCTATCAAAACCACCTTGCTTTGTCAGTGTTCTTATGTAAGAGGCAGGTAATTTTCCAGTTATATCTACCACTAAGTTTCATCATTAAAAATTCAGAAGGCCAATCATACACATCATCTAAAGATTTTTCTTTGAATCTCCAAGAGATACTTTTCAACAAATCCATCCCCGACTTTTCAATTGATAAGTAACAGCAGTTTGTGTGTGTGAGCGCATTTCAGTATTTTTAACATTTGCTAAATAGTTCTTATATAAGAAGCTGTCTGAAGTCATCCACATAGTAACTGTTACATAGTTGAAATTGGTTTTAACTATTAAAATTGTATACAAGGAAATTAGGGGTGTTGCAGTACTTGGTTGCAAATAATTTGCCATCTGGTGTTGGGTCAGAAAATGCTATTTCATTAGTGCTGAGAAAACAGCCAAACATGAAGCGATTCCTAAAAAACAAAGAAAAGAAAACAATGGAACCAAATTAAATTTTGATCACACATTAGCACAATTTATTTTAAAGCAATCCAAATATAAAAATTAAATCTCTTTAAATAAATTAAAATTAACATTTTAGCCCTGGCCAGTATGGCTCAGTTGGTTGGAGTGTTGTTCCATACACCAGAATACATTGGCTCCATTCCGATCAGGACACATACTTGGACTAAGGGTTCAGTCCCCCATAGGGGCACATCCTAGAAGCAACCAATTGATGTTTCTCCTCCTTTCCCCTCTCTATTAAAAAAAAAAAAAATGCATCTTATTAAGTGATCAAATCATTTTGTGCTTTATTGTGTACAGGATGATGTTCCAACCAAATGAGCCTCTCAGCCAGAGCGTATCTTAATGCTTTAGATTTTACAGGTGGGAGTCTAATATTTCACAATGGGAAAATTGAGGTCCAGAAAAAATTATGCTAAGACAAAAAAGGAATCATACAAACCATCCAGCTGACTAGGTGATCCCCAGTAACAAGCAACTACTCAGAGATAATACTGCTAATTAAAAGCCACAATGAAAACCAAAGAAACCCATCAGCAATTTTAACCAATAACCATATTCTTTTCAACTACACCACATACTCAGAGCTTTAAAAAGGCAAAAGCTAACCTGCATTTTGACTCCAACTCTCCTGATCCAGAGCTCAATTAGGATTAAAAGTAATAAAATGAAACGGTTTAAAGAGTTCAACAAAATTGAGGGATAGTCTATAAAGTAACTAGCCTGTACTCTTCAATGTCATAAAAGACAATGGCTAAAAAACTGGTCCAGGGCAAGGAAAACAAGGACTAAAGAGATATGATTAAGGGCATATGATCCTGGACAGGAAAAAATGCTATAAAGGATGTTTAAGGCCCTGGCTGGTGGCACAGTGGATAGGTGCCAGCCTGCTAACCCAAAGGTCGTAGGTTCGATTCCCCAGCCAGGGCACACAACCAGGTTGCAAGCCAGGTCTTCCAGCCAGATCTGCAGCTGGAGGCAGGTGAAAAGCAACCATACATTGATGCTTCTCTCCCTTACCCTCTCTCTAAAAATAAATAAAATCTTTTAAAAAAAAATTTTTTTGAGACACATAACAAAACTGAAATATGAATTAGACATGAAATAAAAGCATTACATTAATATTAAATAGCCCAAGTTTGATCACTGAGCTGTGCTTATGTAAGAGAATATCCTTGCTCTTAAGAAATATATACTTAAGTACAAAGAAAGTAAATGTTAAAACTGGATGAATCTGGGCAAAGACTTAGGGAGGTTATTTTTACTATTCTTGTTACTCTTTCTTTTTAAACTACTTCAAAATAAAAACTTAAAGAATTGGAGTCAATGAAAAGTTAAGATTCTGGTATCCTTACTATATAACTGAATACAGTATTTATTGCTGAATGTCTAAGGCAAAATATTGGCTTGATTAAATAGTTCTGTCTTTATCAGTGATATCAGTTATAGAAAAACCATTACATCTGTGGGTCTGAGCCCTAACTGTCCTTTTACTAGTTAGCTCATCAGTGTACATTTGTACTTAATAATCCTATCTGAGCCTCAGGAGATTCTTAGTAAAATAACTAGGCATAATATTCTACTGTTGTGAGCATTTAAACCTATACTGCCTATATAGACAAGAGGCAATTCAGCCTAAGGTTCCTCATATACAGGACAGCTGTCAATTATGTTACCTGTATCTTCAACAGAGATAAGTCAGAAAAGAGAGATACGTTCTCCAATGTATGTTTTACATTTCTCCTTTGAGGGCAACTTAAGTTTTACTCATTATTGCTTAGAGATCATCTACTGCCTTAGTATTCAAAGTATGATCTACAGACCAGCAACCTTCAGCATCACCTGAGATCTCACTAGGAATGCAGAACCTCAAGCCCTATCCTGACCCCCTGAACCACACCTGTTTTAACAAGACCCCAGGATTCATATGCACTTTCAAGTTTGAGAAGCACTAGACTACTTCCTGGTTGAACTAGGTTAGATACTGCTATTTATTCCTCATATCAAGTTTATATCTTAATAGGAAATATAGGAAATAGAGATGTCTCTATAGACACCAATTTTTCTCACTGCTCTGCTTTATAAAATATACGTGGGTGAGTAGGATTATGACCAAAGATTGGATTCCCATAGTGGCCTTTGGTGTTCTTTCTTAAAAAGGGTATACAACTCAAAAGATAAAATAGTGCTACTCAAAGTGTGGTCCATCACTGATTTGTAATGTTATCAAGTATAGAAGTTGAGAGAATAAGTGTTGTGAAACTTACCCATCCAATCTAGATTAGATTAATTAACATGAGCAAGAAATAAACTCATCTGTCACATTAGAAACTTTTTAAGTGTCAATATACAGTGTTAGTGGATAGAAGTTTAAAACAGAATCACTATTTTTGAGATATGATTTATATACCATAAGACTCGATCCTTCAGAGTACAATTCAGTGGATTTTTAGTAATAATACCACTGCTTTTTCACCACAGGTAGTTTGAAAAGAACTGGGTTAGAATAGTTCAGACATAGAATGTGTGTCCTAAACTGAGCATATTTAGTTAAGTTTTTCTATATTCAGTGCCAGTACTTGTCTTATTTAGCCTGACTTTGATAGAATTTATATAGAAGTATCTTATCAAATCATTCCCTTTGGGTCATGAACTGGGAATGGTTCTGGGAAAACTAATGTGGGTCCATTTTATTTCTTACCTAAGAGTATCTACCAGTCGTCTTGCAATGCGTTTTCTTCTCTTTAGTCTGAAGACCCAGATTCTACTTATCCCACAGACTGCAGGTACTGGTACATTTGAACATTGCCATGCCCTGTGACATTCTTTAGAGTTTGGGGATTCTGAACCAGTTGGTTCAGATAGGACACGGAAGGCCTGCAACGATATACAGAAGCATCTAGAGTTAATGATACAGGTATGTTCATGGTGCTTTAAAAAAATAAACCACTCTTTATACAAAACTTAAGAGTCTAAAATTAATCTTAAACCTTGATCAAAAATGTTAAAATGTACTTTTATAGTCACATGATGCTTGAAAAAATATGTGTTGAGATATTCCCAACATGTCATTATGAAACTTCTTTTATTAAAAAAGAAAAAAAAAGAAACTAGAAAGAATCAGATTCTGATTTTTAGTACATAAAATACATAAACTTCTCCCATTCTCTCCAGTCTAAAATGTATGCTATTTAAAACAATGTACAACACTAAAGATTTTTACATGTTAACTACAAAATCTATGGTTGTTTAAGAAAACTTTTAATTTTGAAATAATTAGATTCACAGGGAGTTGAAAACTAGTACAGAGAGGATCCATGTATGCTTTACCCAGTTTCTCCCAAGGGTTACCTCCTCCATATTTATGGTACAATACCAAAACCAAGAAATTAATGTGGGTATAATGTATGTGTATAGTTTCACGACAGTTCATTTACCAGTCTTATCAACATCATTTGTTCTTCATTTAACTAACATCACAAAAATGTTCCTCTTGTTGCTACCTCTAAAATCATACCCACCTTTCCCCCTCTACTAAAAAGTGTGAGATAAATTTATGCTAGCTTTATTTCATGACACAGCGAAAAAGTATTTTAAAAGGAAGTAGACGTAAGTGTGGAATATGATAAATAAAAAGAACACATTTGAACTACAAAACTCCAACTAAAGATTCCCTAGTAAGCCCTCCTTGAAGGCAAAAACGACACCTCTCCATTCTAGAACAAGGTTTGGCAGCTTTTTCTATAAGGGGCCAAATTATAATTAGAGGCTCTTTGAGCCACGTGGTCTCTGTTGCACCCACTCTAACCTGTCATTGTAACCCCAGAGCAACCACATACGATACAGAAATGAATGAGCATGGCTATGTTCCAATGAAACTTAATTTCTAAAAGCAGGTAACAGACACATTTGGCCCCCAGGCAATGCCCTTTTCTAGAACATTGTTAATTAGTACCTAAAATAGTAGGGGAAAAAAAAAAGACAAATAATACAATAATACATAATACAAGAATAAACTGTTTTGTGTACTCGCAACTGTAAACCTATTTTTGCCCACCTCTGTATCAACCTGCAGTGAGCACATGTCCAAAAATTGGGATCTACAGATTTGCTTGTTTTAAATCACTGCACTTTACAGGCCAGGTATGGAGATGACTACATGAACATGAGACTGGCTTACTTTATCCTGCTTATATAGGGCAAAATACCAAATATTAACCAAAGTAACTGCAATGATTCATATGGTCAAAGATGTTTCAGTAGGAAAAAAGTCATTTATGGTAATAGTCTTAAATGCTTATTGAGACTTCTCCAAACTAATTTATGCCAATAATGAAAAGATTTACAACATACCTGTGTGATAGGCTCTGCAATTAAACACCCAACTACTTTCTTCTCATCGGATATAAAGAGAAAAGTTTTGGTTTTGTTTGTACATCTGGGAACAACTTGCTGGAAGCCCAATTCATTATCAACAAGTTCTTGGACATCTTCTACCTAATGGTTTAAAAACCAGAGGAGATGACTTTGTTTTAAAAAGTAATAGAAACTATAATGATGTACACAAAATTAATGATTATCATTTTAGCCTCTTTTAGCTCTTATTTCATAAATTGATATACACCACCACCACCCCAGCCCAAATTATTTCACTATTGATGCATGTATCTGCCACTTTGGAAACAAGGTGTTGTTGTTGTTTTTTTTTAATCAATGTATGGTTGCCTTTCACCTGCCTCCCACCAAGGACCTGGCTGGAGACCTGACTTGCAACCTGGTTATGTGCCCTAGCTGGGAATCGAACCAGCAATGTTGGGGTTTGCAGGCCAGCGGCTATCCACTGAGCCACCAGCCAGGGCTCCAGGAAACAAGGTTTTAATAACCTATGTTAAAGATCACTTTCAGCCCTGGCTGGTAGCACAGTGGATAAGGCACCGGCCTGCGAACCCAAAGGTCGCAGGTTAGATTCCCCAGCCAGGGCACATGACAAGGTTGCAAACCAGGTTTCCAGTCAGGTCTGTGGCTGGAGGCAGGCGAAAGGCAACCATACATTGATGTCTCTCTCCCTCTCTGCCTCTCTCCCTTCCCCTCTTTCTAAAAATAATGAAATAAAATCTTTAAAAAAAAAGAAAAAATCACTTTCAGCAGAAAGAAATTCAGACTCTTGGACAGGGAAAAGGAGGATTAGTGCCAAAACTGATTTTGTTTCAGCTTTATTCACTGCTCACTGGGGCTAAACACCCAACCAAATAAATACAGGCAACACTAACACAAGAAATTGACTCTGGAGCCATTCATTTCTCAGTATTGAAAAGTTTAGTTTATCATTCACAAGTGGAAGATAAATGTAAAGGATAAGCTGTTGTCTTTCTCTTTTTAAAAGGTTTTATATATTAGAGAAAGGGGAAGAAACATTGATTGGTTGCATCTCATACTCACCCCAACCACTGGGGCCCGACTTGCAACCCAGGCATGTGCCCTGACCCAGAATTGGAATCAAACCAGCAGCCTTTCTCTTTGAGGGAGGAAGCCCAAACCTGAGCCACACCGGTCAGGGCATAAGCTTGAAACACCACCTGCCATTCCTTTATTTGTCTTATAATTCTAAGTTTAGTTTAGTTTAGTTTTTTATGAACTACTATGAAAATCATCCTTACATGTGGACCAGGGTAGATTATCTATATTAGCAAAGGTATTTTACACTTCAACATGGGTGATTTCTTGGTGGAGAAGAGAAAGTAAGAGGAGAACAAGGATTAAAAAGCTAATTTTCCGTACCTTTCTGAGAGCATAACTTGGATCATGTGGCAGGACCAACACAATTTTCCCATCCCAAAACTCTGCTACTACCCGTTCTTTCTTCCAGCCCTGCCAAAGGGGAATAAAATAAAAAAGTCGTAGTGTGATTTGAAGAGGAAAAAAAAACCCCAAAACATTAAATAAATAGTTCAGTCTACAGAAAAAGGTTTAAAAAAAAAAAAAACTAATTAAAAAAGAGGAGCAAATAAAAGATGCCTGTCACTCAATTGGGAGACGTGTACGTACATACATAATCTATTATAAGACAAGGCAAAGTCAAGTAAGTGCTCTTCATAGAAAAATATGTAAAATTTATCATACCTAATAACTTAGAAAAAAAATAAATTATTAGGATTGGGAGAGTCGGGGGAGGGGCATTGTAGAATAATAAACCAGGCTAAAAACATTATGAAGATATGAACCACAGCAATAAATTCAGGGCGGGGCGGGGAAAGGATGCCTCTGAGTAGCAGGTACAATCAAAGATAAAGCCAACAATAGCAGGTATTTGGACCAGAAAGCTGCTTGATAAAGAAGCCCCACCTTTTGGAAAAGAAAAGCCTGGAGAAGTCAGAAAAGCTGTTTTCTAAGGCTATCTATAAAAAAGATTCCAAAGTGAGGGGTGCGCATTCTTAAGTTTTTAAATTTTGTATCTTGACTGTTCAACTCTGCTCAAAAAACCTAGAGGTAAGAATGCAGGGTATTCACTTAACCTAGAACAATACTGTCATTATATTAGGCAAAGCAGTTTAAAAGGCACTTTTTAATTTTTAAATACTGTTAGCCTCAAATATTAAGGACAATAAAACTGCAGATGATGAACTATTTATGGACGTATAGATCTTTCCATATTTAAGCAAAAGAGAAAGCCATGTATCTTTGAAAGCAGTTTTACTCTCAGAACAAATAGAAACTATTTTTTTTACTTACTGTGTATTTGATTCCCTCCAGGAATCTGTGGTGATACTGAACGTGCTGCAGTTCATCTTCAGGGTTGGAAGCGGTGTAGATCATGCCGCAGGACTTACACATGGTGGCTCCAAAATGTTTCTGACCTGCATCCTGTTAAGGGGAGGGAGGAACCCTGTAAACATGTCACAAATAGCTCTACCTTTAGCGCATGTAACCATTCATTAAAATTTCCGTTATTTTTCTTTTATGCTGGCATAAATGAAATACTAAATGGAAGTCTGATTACTATATTCTCCTTTACCCTCTTCTTCTGCTCCCAAACCAAGTAAAAAAGAAAATATCTAAAAATGCAATAAATACAAGAAATGAACTATCTCTTAGAATGGATGTGTAAACAAACAAACAAATAAACCAAGATTCTTTAGCTAGATAGACCCATAGTTCTAAGAAGGAATAAGAGCAAATCATTAAATTTATAGCTGAGATGAATAATGGAAACTTCAAATAGAAAACTACAAAAGCCTTGCTTCAAAGACAAAAGGCAAAATTTCTAGGACTTTTATATTCATTATACAGTATTTTTCCCTAAGTATTTAGGAATATTAAAATTCTTTACCCCAAGAGTTGATAAAAATGAATACGACACATAACAAAAGTTAAGGGAAAGTGTAAATAAATTAATAGGGAAATTAAGATTATTCAGTATCATGACTTATTAACTCACCCCCATTCTATCTCATAAGGCCTTGCTCAATGTTAACTGAAAACACCAGGTTCTGAACAGTCTAAGGGCCAAATGGTAAATATTCTATGCTTAGCAAACCATATATGATTTGTCACATATTCTTATCCTTTTCCCTCAAACTTTAAAAAATGTAAAAGCCATTTTAAACTCATATGCCATGGTTCATACTTGGCCCATGGCCATAATCTGCCCAACCTAAGACTAATACAATGTAGCTATTCTTACTAAATCATTTGCTAATCAACAATAATCTTCCTTATCTGAAGATAACTTATTCATCAGCATTCTGCTAAATACTAGCCTCACTCAACAGTATCAATTTGAAAATTCACTTGACTAGCTTTCATGTTGCCATTATAACAAAGCAGGCATTTATAAAACTCCAAATATCTATAACCTGTGTTAACTATGCTAAAACAACACATCTGATTTCATGTTCTATATGTGATAGCCACATACAAAAGGAGCTTTGTTTTGAATCTACTCACAATGATAAGCTGGTCTTTTGTTTCTTTATTTGTATCTCTGACATTAGTACTTTTCTGCATATTCATCTGTTTCAAGAAGTTAGTAGGTGTGACGGATCCTACAGAAGACTGTTCTTCAACTTGAGATCTTGAAATATAAAGTTGATAGATGTTATTTAATAATTTTAAATGTTTAAGGAATAAAAAAGAAAACTGATAGACACATCACATCTGCAGAACACGTGACAGTTTCTAGTGCTTTCTATAGACAATAACTTGATAAAGTAATGGGACTAGAAACAATGAGGAACCCCAGGCCCACTCAGGATCAGTGCGTTATTTAAGGTAAAGTAACTAGTGAAGAATGGTGCTAAGACTCCGGTCCTCATCTTGTACCTCCAAGTCCAAGGGACTTTTCATCTGCGGTATCAGATGCACTCATAAAACATAATCTTTTGTTTGCTTTATACAGCTCAGGACAATCTTTACCCATGTAGGTATACAGAGATTCCCGGCATTCCCCACAACAAATAAGTAGACTCTGTCTGATATTAAAGCTCACAGATTCACAGCAAGTCAGCCATCAGTATATGTGACCCAACAACTTTTCACTTGGGCAGTGATTGAGGCTAATACATGCAACTTGTCCTCATACCTAAAGCAGCACCCTACTAATTCTCAAGTTCTTAAGAAAAAAAGGGTTTTGGCTGGATCAATGTTGTCAAGGCAACCTTTTCTTATTACACGTTAGGGTTGCCTTATAGAGGTTGCAGATTGAAGCCCCTCCGGCCAAATTCAGCTAGCTAGCATCTAAATTTTGAATGACTCACATAGTCTTTAAAACTCTGTATTAGCTACTAGTACTTTAAAAATCTAGAGATTTCACTTAAAAATGTGTATTTTCCAATATTGCAAGTGACACCATGAGATCACTAGACCTCTATTTCCTCAAAGAACCTTCTAAATGAAGCTAGACACACATGCTCTTTAAGGTGGGGCATGCATTCTCCAGTTGGCTCTCTCACCCAGCTTTGTGGCTCTGTAGGCACTCAGTTTGTAACCCTAGCCTTACAATAAAAAGGGCCTTGGTTTTCCAAAGAGCAAAGGAATAGGTATTTCTAGAGAAGAGGTGAGAGGAAAAAATAGGCAAGGAAACAAATGAAATGCCTAAAGCAAGAAATTCAAACAGATAAAAAAACCTGACAGTAAGAAAACACTCTCTTCTCTCAACTCTTATATCCTTAAGAAGTTTCTATGAAAGGGTGTGATTTCAATTTCTATTCTTAATACCCCCTTAGTGGAGAAGGAAAAGTTGTTCTCCAATTTAAGTAGTATAAGGAAAAAAGAAAAAGAGAACCAGAGGACTCATAATTAAATAATCATTGAACATTAAAATAAGCAATTCCTACCTTTTTGTATTGACTGAAGATGCACTGAAGATGGGATAGACAGTGAACTCAGGAGAAACTGGTAGGGGAAAAATGACAATAATTTGTATTACAAAATGAACTTAAAGTTTTATAGCTTAAGATTTTAAAGGCTAATTAAGAACCAAAATACTCACATTATTTTATTTCATGGCTTAACTTGTAATCAAGGCAGTATGCTATTAGCAGAAAGGCAGATTGCTAGATCAATAGAACAAAATAAAGAGCCTAGAAACAGACCCTTTAAATATGGCAAACTTATTTTTGTCAAAAAGACAACGGTAAATTCAATGGAGAAAAGATAATCAACAAACAGTGCTGGAAGTGGACATCCATATGAAAAATGAAAACACAAACATTAGGTCAAAATGGATCACACATCTAAATGTAAAATGTGAAACTATAAAATTTCTAGAGGAAAATATAAAAAAGAAAAGTCTGCATGAACTTGGGTTTGGTGCTAAATTTTTACGTAAACTACAAAAAGCACAATACATGAAAGAACAATTAAGCTGGATTTTATCAAATTTAAACATTTTTCTCTGCAAAAAAATGCTTTAAAAAATGAAAGGACAAGCCACAGACTGGGAGTAAATACTTGCAATTCATATTTCTAATAAGGACTTGTAGCCAGAATACAAAAAGGACTAAAAAACTCAACCATAAAAAAAAAAAACCCAATTATAAATGGGCAAGAGATCTGAATAGACAGTTCACCAAAGACGTAATAAGTACAGATGGCAAATAAATCAAAAGATGCTTTGCATCATTTGTCTAATGAAAAGCAAAATGACATATTACCACACATCTATTAGAATAGCTAACATCAAAAAACTGACAATAGGACTTCGGTCAAGATGGAGGTAAAGGAAGACACTCTTCATCTCCTCGCTCAACAATAGAAATAATTACAACCAGATCTCGAAAACAAATGGCACTAAGAACCACCAGAAAATAAAGCTTTATGGAAGTCCACCAACCAGGGATTTAAAGAAGCCACATTCATCCAGACCAGTACGAGGGGTGGACTCACAGAGATGGGTGGAAAGACAGCAGCGGGACAGTCCTACATTCACATGTGGCGAATGAAAATCAGAAGGGATACCTTGAGAGCAAACAATCCCAGCCCAGGCCAGATCACACCGCCCAGGGTTCCAGCACTGGAAAGTGAGACCCCATTTACCTCTCGCTGTAAAAACCAGCGGGGGTTGGGGAAGCTGAAGAAACTGTCTATTTTCACTGCATAAGAGCCCATGTGGGCTTAGGACACCACAGCAGCAGCTGGAAGGGCACCTATCACATAGGGGAGGTGGGTGAAATGACTGGAAGCGGGGCAAGTGCCAAGCAGGCCTCCAGAAGCTAGGCAGTGACACTGTCCCCTCTCCATATCCCCCCTGCCCCACCCCTCCCCACAGAGCCACAAAGCAGTGACGCGGGCTGCCCCTTGTCCTGGCAACTACCTAGGGCTCTGCCCCTACACAGGTGCCTTTTCTACACAGGCCATGCTACTAAGGGACTAAAAGCAGATCTACCTAATACACAGAAAAAACACAGGGAGGCTGCCAAATTGGGAGGCAAAGAAATATGGCCCAAATGAAACAAAAGAACAAAACCCCAGAAAAAGAACTAACTGAAACAGAGATAGCCAACTTATTAGATAATGAGTTCAAAACAATGGTAATTTGGATGTTCACAGAACTCATTGAGGGTGGCCGCAAGATAAAGGAAGAAGTGAAGCACACATTAAGTGAAATAAAGAAAAACATACAGGGAAACAACAATGAAACAAGAAAGGGATAAACCCTGCGGTACTGGATTAGAGTCAGAAACATCAAATGTGAACTTATGTTTCTTTAGTATGTACAGATGAAGAGATACAGAAATAATTATAGATATGTGTGTAGACATGGATTATTATACATACATATTTTCTGTAGCTCTGTCTGCTGAAAGGGCCTGTAAGCAATGATACTCCAGTACAATGAGCATAGTTTACAAAAGCAATGAGCATACTTTACAGGTCAGGGACATTTTGGAATGTCAAGGCCAAAAGGTAACCCACTCCACCACTCTTTTGACATTGTTTCTATAAATGCTGACTCAGATTAATGTGTAACTTCTAGACATACAGTGTGTTCTCATAAGAATCCTAGGAATTAACTTCAAAAGATACAGACTGACCCGGCTCCGGGAGATTTGCTGACCTTAAACTGCAATACCAGAATGATTCACAACAGACAAACCATCACTTGACCAGATTCAAAGTCTTTATCTGAATGGACTGTGCTGATCTGCACATGGAGAACTTCCCCACATCCACCCAGCACATCTTGATCTGCTGCTTTCCCTCTCTATGCAATGTTAAGGTGAGCTTTGGGACAAGAGTCCCCCATCTTCTCAGGCTCCAGCTCTTGCATAAACCAGTTTTCCTTACACCAGCCAGCACCTGTCTCCTTAGTACTGGCTTTGGAAGCACTAGGCAGCCAAACCTGGGTTCAGTATCAAAAAGAAAACCACATGGAAACAGGAAAAGACTGAGAAAATGTCACAGAGAAGAGACAAAGGAGACATGAAAAATAACCGCAATGGTGTATCCTGTATTGGATCTTACAACAGAAAGAGGACATTAATGGAAAAACTGGTGAACTCAACATCTAGAGCTTAGTTAATAGTAAAGTACTAAAGTGTTTTGACAAATGTACTGTAGTAATAGGAGATTGTAACACTGGGGGAAACAGGGTGAGGGATATATACAGGAATTATCTGTGCTATATTTAAAACTTTTCTATAAATCTAGAATTATTGCAAAATACAGCTTATTTTGAAAAAGACCAAACTTAAAATAGTAGTTGATCAGAGAAAAAAAATACATCAAAAGGGAACAAACTTTTAACTTTGCATTGAAAAAATAATTTGAGCTCATTTTCTAGAAACAAGGCCAAGACAGGTGAGAGTCTGACCTGCTATGGCTAAGCTACTTGGCCTAGGTCTGCTTCGTTATCTATAAAATGCACATACAAATCTGTTTCCTAGGGTTATTGTGAAAACTGCATAATAAACTATAATTATCATTATTTGTACGCTACCTTCATGAATTTTACCATAACTTATATCATCTGCATTATTTTATTCACTAAATATTTTTCTTTAAATAGATCTAGACAATGTTCTAAAATAAATTGGTTAAAAAAGTTTTACAACCACTGTAAATAGAAAGTCACTATTTTTCTGTTACATGTTCCATTATATCATTGACAGCATAATAGGAAACACAATGCATACTAAATACTTAGCACTGCCTGATATATAGCAAATACTAGCTATTACCACTGTGAACAATCATGTATATTTATATATATATTTATAAAGTTATATATATAAACAAAACTAGGTCCCCTTAAGAGCTATTGTTCCAGATTATGTTTTAAGTTTTTATCTTTTTTTGTTTCCTTCCTATGAGCTACATTTTCTCATTATGTACTGTCAGTTTGTCTACTTTTAGGATTTAAATTGCTTTCCAAATTTTTATTTTTTATTTTTTTAAAGATTTTATTTAATTATTTTTAGAAAGAGTCGGGAAGGCAGAGAGGCAGAGAGGAAGAAAGACATCAATGTATGGTTGCGTTTCACCTGCCTCCAGCCACAGACCTGACTGGAGGCCTGGTTTGCAACCTTGTTATGTGCCTTGGCTGGGTCCAAATTTTTAGATATAACCAACGAGGTAAAGTTATCAAGAACTTGTTGGTAACCGAAATGTTAATTAACCTCTTCGTAATTCATAGCTTGGTAAATACTGTTTCATTGAACAATGACATCACGAGTTAGTAATAGGATTTCAGAATGAAGAGGAATTGAGAAATTAAGACTAACCCTTACTTGAAAGATCTTTTCTCTAGATCACATAGTTAATTAGTGGCAGACCTAGACAAAAATTGCAAGGTTCCTGATATCCAATTCAGTGTCCTTTCTATGACTTAGTAAATTCTGCTTATATTTGGGCTCTGATCAAATATATAACATAAATTGTTTTTAGACCTTCATATTATTTAGGGTAAAATGTAGGCATGGTAGGTATGAGAACACCCACCTATAGAGCGCTTAGTAAGTTGGCCACATCCCATAGCCCAATTAAACATCAGTATTTTATCTTAGGTTCCTAAAGTCTCCTTGTCTCTTCCTTTTAAAAATTCACTGCCAAAAAATATATATAATAATAATAATAATAAAAATAAAGATGCATTGCATTGCTTACCATATACAAGAGTGTCACCAAGATGAACACAAAACAAAGTTAGAAATGCAGGCACATACACTAAATATAAAAAGTATTATTGTATATGATTTCATATTGATATGTAACGAAGCAGTCATAATTAATTCAGCTTGAGAAGTTTTCTCTTACCTGCCTTATTCTCATTGTGAGAATCTTCTAGAGGAAAGCAGTTATTTTCTGCAGTTTTATGTTCCATTGAAGAAACTACGCCACTTGGTGAATCCTGAAAATAATAAATAGGTAAAATTAAAGAAAACCTGGCATTGTTAATCATTTTCAACTTAGTGAATGAATTCCAAGAATTCCAAGAATTCTGAAACAAAATATCTAGTTTACTATGCGTTATTTTATAACATGATTTTAAATTCTCAATTTTCAGCCTATTTTAAGGGCAATTTCCTGTTACTAAATGTACATAACTTTGTAAAAGACTGAGTATGTGTATATAAGTCTGTAATTTGTCATCCTATTAAAAACGTATTATTAAAAAAAAAACGTATTATAATTCCTGAGATATATGGCAGAATGGAGATCATAAAACATTCTTTCTATAATAAACACAAAAAATTAGTAAAAATGACAAAAATTTCCTCAGTAGCCACCATACTGGACAGGGACAACCTTCTATGATAAGGTTTAAAAACAGGCAGCCAAGGAAAGAAAAAGAACATTCTGAAGTATTTGAAGAGGCTTCTAACTCCCACTTTTTTGGGCAGTAGCTGGGAAGTGGGAAAAACAAGTAGAAAAAAATCCTGACGAATTTCACTAATGTTACTAATTTGGTGAGACTTAGAGAACATATAGCTTGGGAAGGCTCTTTTGATTAAACTAGAACTATTCCAGACCATAATATCTCAGTAGAGATGGGACAACTCATCAGTTTGCCATTTCTTAGAGCTCCATAATGAATGGAGGAAAGGTCATGTACCCAACATTTTAAATTAATGTAGTTGGTATTGTTTTTATTAGCACTAGTCTGGGCTAGCTGTGTTAAACTTATGAACAGGATCAAAAAAGCATAGAATGGCAACAATGAAAATATACTACATAAAATTAAAAACCCAACTAACAGTATGTTAACAGTGATCATCTCCAAATAGTGGGTTTACAGACTGCTTTTTATACTTTCTGTATTCTCTAAATTTTCTAGTATAATATAGTAGTTTAAATAAGCTAAAACAGAAAACAAATATGCTCATAGTCTGGAATCCTACTACATGAATTTCGTTATTTCTACTTTCTAAAAACACTGGCTATCAAATAAAAGTTAAGCCTCTTTGGACCTTAGTCATGATAGAATTTAATAAAATGTGTACCTTAATGCCAAGGAAATATTGATAGGCTCCCTTAGGCCAAAAAAGAGAAGAAAGGTCCCATCTTTCCACCCTGCCTTTAAATTCTTTAATGATTAAACTATACCATTTGGCTTCATAAAAGCCATCCTCCAGACTGCAAAGAAAATAAAATTTTCTTCAATTATGTTACATATATAGTATGTATATTGACGTTTCGGTATATAGCCAACTTAGTTTTTTTAATGATATATTTAGTTTTCTGTACCTTTATTAATTTCTCTTTATTTCCATTTCTTGTACCCAGAAGCTCAATGTTCAGTTCCTTTTCTAGGAACAAATACTTTGGCACTTGCCTTGTCCCAAAACTTTTTCTTTCACTGTCAGCCTCTAAATCAGAATCCTTAATCACTTCTGATTTATTCTCCTGAGTAAGTCCTAGGATTGACTGATTTTCCAGAGACACTTTTCTAAGAGAGGATTTTTTTCTTTCAAAAAATGCTGCTCCACCTTGGAGTGTTACATGTGGTTTGACTTTTTGGCTTAGAACTCTAGGAGCAGGCAGATTATTCTCAGCTGAATAACAATTGTTCTCTTTCTCTATTCTTGGTTTGTAGGCCAGTCGATTTTGCATGGAATTTTTAGGCTTCTTTGATACAGGCTTGACACACTTATAACTTGATTGACACTTAGCAGTTAAGCTCTTCCGTGGTTTTTTGCTCATCTTCTTGGAGCGGACTGGTTTTCCCTGCATTTTTTCTGTCACACTGGGAAAAGACTTCGCTTCATCATTAGTCTTTAGACAAACAGCTCTGCTCTCTTTTATCATCTTTCTCTCCAATGGATTGAGGTAACACTTATTTTTGTTGTAAAAGGACACAGTAGACACGGAAGATTTAAAAGGTGAACCTTGATTTGCAGATGGCAATCTATTTGTTTTAGTTGTTTGGAGCAGACTTGAATTGAAATGGCCTTGTTGAGTGTAATGCACCTTTTCTTCATTTTTATTGCTGCTTTGGCAAGTATGTTTTTTAGTAGGTGATGAATATACATTTTCAGTAAAGTCCAAAATTAGTTTCTTTGATGGAATGTCCAATAATAGTCTATGAAAAGAAACAAAGTCCACTGATAAGAATTGTTCCTTTGCTTCAATTTATATGTCAATCTATTACTAACTAATAAACAATTCTACCTAAAGGTCACACTAAAAACATTACATCTTCTCCACCAAACATCCATCCATACACATTATCTATTAGTGTAACAAGTAGGATTTTCAAATTGTTTTTACCAAACAAAGCATTCAAATATTTTTCAAGAGTGTTTGTGAAAACACTGTTTACAAAGAAATTTTCATATACATGTATGTATGTTTTGAAACCTATTTTAAAGCCCTGGCCATATACAATTTATAGCTTATATACTTTACCAGAGTGGTTAGAAGTCTTCTAACATGATTAATTCTTTGTAATTAGGGTCTGATCCATGGGAAGTAATTTATATTTGGTATGACATGTAGTAAGTACTAAGTACACATACTTTCTAGACTGGCTTACAGACCAGCATCTACTGTATGCGAAACACTAGGTTAAGAATTATGTAGGAGCCCTGGCTGGTGTGGCTCAATGATTTGAGTGCTGGCCTATGAACCAAAGGGGTCATCAGTTCGATTTCCAGCAGGGCACATTGCCCAGGTTGTATGCTAGGTTTCCACCAGTTGGGGGCATGTGAGAGGCAATCATGCATTGATGTTTCTCTCCTCTCTCTCCCTCCCTTCACCCCACTTTAAAATTATACAAATAAAAATCATAAAAAAAAAAAGAATTAAGTAGGAAAGTAGAAAGGAGCAAGGTAATGAAAGATTTGACATACATTTCAAAACCATAGTGAACAACTTTCTCTGATTCCCTGCAAAATCAGTAAATAATTTTGAAAGCTTACAGTATTTCCAGACTAGAATTGGAATATAAAATACTACTATACCCCCAAGAAGTAGCCAGTGGAAGAATGGAAATTTTAGATGTAGAAGAAAGAAAGAAAAAAAAGAAATAGAAGAGAGGAGGTTAAGAAAGACAGGAAGGTGAATTTTTCTTTTTTACTAGTTTCTACCCATAAGATGAGACTCACTTGTCACAATCCAAAGACTTCTGTTTCCTTTTTCTTGGAGTAAAAGCTGACATCTTCTGAATTGAACTCCTGGAAGCAACAGGACATTTATAATAACCAAATTCACCTGATGTACATAGAAATCACTACATCAAAATTATACCTTAAAGGTCTGAATTAGTTTCCCCAGGGGTGATGGTCCATAAAGTGCTGAGAAATGGTTTCTTTTTTAAGCAAATCACTTTAATCAAGATTTAAATGATGAAGGTAAAAAAAAAAGGAAAGGAAAAATGCTACATAGCAGTAGCAATTAGAACAGGAAATAAAAGCAGATATAAGCTCCGGCTGATGGCTCAGTGGATTGGTGTCAGCCTGAGAACCCAAAGGTCGCCAGTTCAATTCTCAGTCAGGGCACATGGCCAGGCCTCCAGCTGGAGGCAGGTGAAAGGCAACCATACACTGATGTTTCTCTCACTTTCTTCCTCCCTCCCTGCCCTTCTCTCTAAAAATAATAAACAAAATCTTAAAAAAAAAAAAAAAGCAGGAATGGTAATGTTTCAATTTGAAAAATGATCCTACCAAGAAGGAAGTATTTTTTGCCCCATTTTAAGGCACATTTTCCTCTGTAAGCAGCCTGATCAACCCACACCAGGTTTAAACTCTTATCTTCTGCAAGGTCTTCCTTGCTGTTGCCCTCACCCCTCCCTACCACTGTTAAACGCTGCCCTATGTTTCCATTCCACCTACGCTCCCTTAATGTTCGATTTAATACATTTTCTTGTCAATGTAGCTGCTTCTCAATAGCCTGCATATCCAATGAAGCTTTTCGAACCTTCACCAGAGTCCAGCAAGAACTACTCTCCTTTTTTACTGGCCAAGGAGCCTCAACCAAGCCACTTGCTTCCTTTTGCGAAATACCGTGACCTCCTTAGGCTACTGGCAATAAATAATCATGCACCTTAACTCGAGCAGATGGCTTGATGCTCAGAAAAAGTGTTCCCTTCCCCTTCCTTCGGATCGGGTATATTTTATAAAATGACATCAGCGGGATTTCAAAGTTAAAGAGAATGACCAGGGTCTCCGGGGATTAATGTCAGCTGCGGCTTAAAGGAAGACCCTTCTAAGGCTGGAAGAGGAAAAGAATACCTTTCAGGACAAAAAGACAAGAAAACTCCAGCGTCAGGAAGATGGGAAAGCCGGTGACCTCGACGTGAGAACCAGTTGGCGGCTTTGGTCCTTGACATTCACCCCCACCACGTTCTCTGGAATCTCTCGGTCTCCTCAGTCTTCCAGCCCACGCCTGAGCCCCCTGCAGCAATTACCTGCACCTCGGAGCCCGCGACCTCTCCTCAGCCTAGCCAGTAGCTTCCCCACTGTATTCAAATTATCCCGCGCCAGGCTAGGCTAAGGCTGCTGCATTCTGATTCGCCAGTTCCCAGCGCTTCCAGAGGCTGGCTCGATGATTGGTCGCATGCCAGTTATTGCCCCGCCCACTCAAGAGGTGGTCTCCAGAATTCTCCCGCCCTCGGGAGGTGTATTGCTCTCCTGTCCCGGAACCATGCCATCCACAATTCCTTGCGGCCTGGCGAGTTCCATTCCTCCGGCTCGGTTAGGTGCATTCTGGGGATTGTAGTTTTTCCTAAACTAAAACTTCCCTCTTTGAACGTTCTGGGATTACTTGGTATAAAATGTTTTCGTAAAGTAGACTCTTGATACTCTCAAGGCAGTTATATTTCATATTTGAAGCTTTAGTGTTAGTTTAGTTGTTTGTTTGTTTTTTTTAAATTTTATTTATTTCCAGAGAGAGGGGAAGGGAGAGAGGCAGAGAGGGAGAGAGACATCAATGTATGGTTGCCTTTCACCTACCTGCCTCCAGCTACCGACCTGGCTGGAAACCTGATTATGTACCCTGGCTGGGAACCGAACCAGTGACCTTTGGGTTCACAGGCCAGTGCCTTATCTACTGAGCCACCAGCCAGGGCCTTAATTGTTTTTTATTAGTAATATTGTTATCAGAAAACCCCTGGTTCTTCTTGCCAATATG